>CM059190.1:79900793-80115732 GCA_030323885.1 Branchipolynoe longqiensis | reverse complement strand
TGGTTCTTACAGGTTTCATAATATTTTCAGATTATTAATTGTGCTCGTTAAAGCATTTATTATTTTGTATTTCTGCTCACCTGCTGTTGTTGTAACTTATTCAACTTTTTAAAATTGTGCTCAAGCTTTATTGCTTACCTGCAGGTAATACGTTTTCAGATTTTAGTTTGTGTTAAATACCCCATTGAGTGTTCTGTATTTCTGCTCACCAGTAATGACTAAGTTTTCAGATTTTAAATTTAGCTCAGGACTGTATTGACTGTTCTGTATTTCTGTTCACTTGCAGGGCATTATATGTTTCTGATTTTTTATTTTTTATTTTTAATTGTGTTTACCTGCAGGTATTGTATTATATTGTTTTCACATTTTAGTTGCTCTTCTTGTTTAATTGTGATCAAACTGTATTGCTTGCCTGCAGGTCATATATCATCTTTTCAGATTATTAATTTTAATTGTGCTCAAGCTATTGTTTACTAGCAGGTATTATATTATCATTTTCAGATTTTAGTTGCTGTTCTTGTTTAATAGACCAGATCGTCATTCCGACTGCGCATGCGCTGAAAACGGCGTTGAGAGCAAAACACAGGCCTACGGCCATTGAGTTTGCCAATACGCGTAGGGCAAAACTTTGATTTTAGTCAAAATTCATAGAAATACATAACAATTTGGCATAAACATGGACGCACACATGCAATAGGTATAGTGAGTGTATGATGGGGAGGGGGGGCAGTGGTGCGTGCACAGACGGTTGGCACCCCACAACGCAACTCACTCTGAGTGTGAGTAGGATGGAAGTTTTTAGGTTAACAGACAGGCTCCTCCAGTAGATGACTGAGGGAGGAGATAGGGCTGAGGAGCTGATGGAAGCTTCCGGCCTTATTATACTCATATAATGGCTTCTACAGCATATAATGAATATATTTAAGACAAAATTAGCCATAGTTTTGAGCTAAGAAACATACAAATCCACGCAAAGCAATCAGTCACTTTAAGGCTGATATCCACATCACCATTATTAATTCTTGTTCTAAATATTAAAATGCCAAATGTTTGAACAGACACTTGTTTCAGAGAAATATATAACCAATATCTGATAAACCCTACTTATTTTCTAGTTCTACATATGTTATTAACCATAGGATATAAATAAAAACATGAATAAAATAAGTAAAACTGGCTCTGGCTCTAACACTAGTCTGAGTGCCCAGATTTGCTATAGATCTAAATGCAGATGGCATAAGATGTGCTGATTAGATCGATGTAAATGCAATGCCAGATAAAAGATTAACATCTTAATTTATTATATATATTTTTATAGTTGGTATTCTATGTTTCAAACAAGAGCTGAGATGAGCTGAAACTAGCTCATTTTATAGCTGCACCCACAGCGCCGCTGGAATGACAAACCCATCTATTGTGCTCAAACTGTATTGATTACCTGCAGGTATTGTATTCTACTATGTTTTCAGATTTTAGTTACCGTTCTTGTTTAATTGTGCTCAAACTGTACTGGTTACCTGCAGGTAATTTATTATGTTTGCCGATTTTAGTTGCTGTTGTTTAATTGCGCTCAAACTGTATTGCTTACCTGCAGGTAATATATTATCTTTGCAGAGTTTAGTTGCTGTTCAATACTGTATTGCTGTATTTCTGCTCACCTGCAGGCGTCGCACCAATTGGGGCACTACACCTACAACCAAACGATGGAGCGGCCACACTTCTACCGGCTGATTCTTCTGCAGTGCCCAGACAGCGATCGCAATGAGAGCATTAGCGCCACAGATGTCAGGACGTGCCAGGTCAGGAGTAGACAAAGGATTCACCACATACTGTTTTGTACAGTATGGGTGAAAAACAACCCATTCGAAAAAAGTGGCGAATGGCTGGGTAAATGAAATGATCACAAATTCTAATTCAAGAAGCTAAATAAATTCTTCACATATATCTTAATATTTAACTGCTGTTTTTGATTTGAAAAATATAATAAAACATGTAACTGTATAGAATTTAAAAGACAAAGGGACAGGGTTCTGTGGTCGCCATCTTGTCCTTTTGCATTCTCTCTCATTTAACCAACTGTGTGTTAATACAGGTAGTCATTGGATACTGGAACCAGGAATTCTACTTCCGATTCCATTCTAAAGCAGTTTTCGCTCGTATTTAGATTACGTTATCAATACATATTCTAAATACGAGTAAAAACTGTAAATAATCCCAAATTGAAAAATTGCTGGAAGAATAGTGCTTTGGCACGTACAAAACCTATTCAGCAGTATGGACATGTTTTTACCTTAAAACAAAAAGTTCCTGCAAAGCATAGCTTTTTTGGGGGTCAGTTGTTTAAGTGGTGTTGTGGTTTGCTGTGGTTGCAGAAGACGCTGGTGGCGTTGAACCCTGACGGCACACAGCTGAGTAGCGATGAGATACCGCTGCCTCTCATCTACACCATCATCAACCTAGTGTGGGCGACACTCATGGCTGCCTGGTTCTTCAACTGGGTCATCTTCTTCAAGGTCAGTCGCATAAATGCCAAGGTCAATGTGTTTTCACATTTTTTTCGCATCTTCTCTTTTTAACCGAAGTGACAACTTAAATTCTATTCACCTTTTTTGTTGTGAATATGACCTACGCTGCGGATATGATGTAAACTCACCATCAATCAATCAATCCATCCATCAATCCATCCATCAATCCATCTGAACATGGAATTCAGTCATATAGTCCCTGCTTCCTGACCCAGATATTATCAGGAAATCGTCGATCGTCTGGTTGATTCATTTTCACTGCTTTGTTTTTTTAACCGGGGCTTGGTGGCCGAATCGGAAGAGTGCACACCTCGCATGCGAGAGATCGGGAGTTTGCTTCCCGGTCGAGTCAAACCAACGACTTATAAAATTTATACTTGTCACTTCCTAGCCAGGCGCTCGTCATTATTAGGATACGGCAAGGACTGGTTGGCTCAGTGTCAGGATAATGTGACTGAGTGGGATATCAGGTCATGGTGCTGGCAGCCTGGTTTCCCAGTGTGGCAGCACTATAAAGTTGCTGCCACAACTCGGTACCCATCCTGATATGACCTTAGACGATGCCAGGAAGTAAAACTCAAACAACCAACCAATCTCATTGCTTTGCGATTTGTGTTTTCAGTTCTCGAACCGCTTGCACCGACTCATCAGCTGTCCGCCAATTTTTAAAGTCATTCTGGTGGTGCTCGCTCTCCTCTGGTGGCAGGAGATTGCCAATACGGGTAAGTGGGCTTACAATGGCTTTTATTTGCAGGGATGAAAGTTCTCTGCGATTTAGCGGATTCCCTCAGTGATTAAAGTTGCATAGTCCGATGGTTTTGAGTTTCTGTCATTTTCCGAGATAAATTTATTAGGTTGATCATTATGATCTACCTTACTTTAGTTTGAAATAACTGCTTTTAAATAGCTAACTTTTGAGATATTTGAAGTGCA
The DNA here is from genome assembly GCA_030323885.1 of Branchipolynoe longqiensis. Classification (NCBI taxonomy): domain Eukaryota; kingdom Metazoa; phylum Annelida; class Polychaeta; order Phyllodocida; family Polynoidae; genus Branchipolynoe; species Branchipolynoe longqiensis. The sequence goes on along the minus strand of CM059190.1, from coordinate 80,112,274 downwards.
AATATGCTAAATTAATTTTGGCAAGCACGCCAACACTCTGACACCATAGGCTTCTGCAGTAACAGGTTGTATTAAATTGTCTCGGTATTCCCTTCTATGTGGTGTCAAATGTGTAATAAGTGCAGCAGTATCTAAGTTAGACATGTAGAATCGAATCTAGATAATTTCCTTAGTTTTGAAAATTTGATGTTTTCATCGGACCAGGCAGCTTTAATAGGACAGATTTGATCCTGTGTTTAAAACATGATCGTGAGACGTTCACCTCAATGACGGGGTACTGTGTATTCCATATAGTGGGATATGCGTACAATGGGAGTTTGTCAACAAACTTCGACTTTGTAGTCGCTTTATAAAAATAAGTCTGCTTGTCTTGTTTCCTGTGAGCCATTGGCATCACGATTATAGTGAAACAGAGTTATAAGTCATTGGTTTGGCTCTGTCGGAGTATCCAACCCACGGTAAGCGCATTGGTCAACACATTTGGACCACATGAGACAGCCGAATGAGTTGAGCGTCGGTGTCCAGTTTTGGCAGATCATGGGATTTGAGTGATTTGAACCCTGGTCGAGTCAAAGCAGTGACTTAAAAATTGATACTTGTCGCTTCCTAGCTAGACACTCGGCATTATTAGCATAGGGCAAAGACTGGTTGGCTCAGTGTCAGGATAATGTGATTGAGTGGGGTATCAGGTCATGGTGCTGGTGGCCTGGTGTCCCAGTGGAGCAGCACTATTAAGTCACCATGAATGTGCACTGTCACAAGTCAGTACCCGTCCTTATATGACTTTATATGTTGCCAGGACAGAAATCTCCAACAACCAACCAACCAACCATTTGGGCCTCCCTGGCCACATCTAATACCAGTTTTGCTTGCTGCTGTCGCTGTGCAGGTGTGGAGTCTGACGACATTGCGGCTGCAAAGCACTTCGTGCAGAGCATAGAGGACGCCCTGCTCTTCATCACGCAGATGGTGGTGGCCGAGGGTTGGGGCGTCGTGCGTTGCCACATAAGGCATTACCGGCGGACCTCACTGCTGTGTAAGTAACCACACCGCTGCAAACATTTACGCAGCGACACAGCTGCCAATATTTAAGTAGCCATAGAACTGCCAACATTTAAGTAGCCACACATCTGCCAATATTTAAGTAGCCACACCACAGCCAACATTTAAGTAGCCACACAGCTGCCAACGTTTATGTAGCCACACCACGGCCAACATTTAAGTAGCTAAACAGCTGCCAATATTTAAGTAGCCACACCACAGCCAATGTTTACGTAGCCACACCACTGCCAACATTTACGCAGCCACACAGCTGCCAACGTTTACGTAGCCACACCACTGCCAACATTTACGCAGCCACACAGCTGCCAATATTTAAGTAGCCATACAGCTGCTAACCTTTAAGTAGCCGTACCACTGCCAACATTTAAGTAGCCACACAGCTCCCAACATGTAAGTAGCCACACAGCTGCCTATATTTAAGTAGCCACACCACGGCCGACTTTTAAGTAGCCACACAGCTGCCAACATTTAAGTGGCCACACAGCTTTGAGTGATTTATGCAATTTAAAAAATAAATAGGCCTTAAAAGTCAAATCGAGGGCATCTGGTAATTACCATCTTGTTTTTGTTTGTTTTTTAAAAACTTTTTTTACATTCTCACTCAATTTCTCACCTTTAAGCCAATACAAATACACACTGCATTAGAATCACCACCACCACTACCACCACCACCACCACCACCACCACACTTAATTCCGGCTGATACCGTTTTTGCTCGGGTTTAATCAGGGTGGTCATTCACCCCCTACTCTAGATAGGGGGTGAATCTTGTACCTACCATCTACCCACTCACTCTCCCACTCACTCAGTCACCTACCTACCAACCCGTTTATCTTCTCAAACCGAAACCACCGTATTTCTCTCAACCTGCAGACTATCCTATTAGTTTATTAAGTAGCCAATAGATGGTGCGACAGTAACAGCATCGCACCGGTCACACGAGGTGGCGCCACCTTTCTACCTGGGCGTCTCACTATCTATGTTTGTTCTAAGTACCTCTTGTAGACGTTGGTGGCGCTTCGGTACCACCCTAGTGGCGACATCTGTGGAGTAAACCATAGAACTAAAGTTGTTGTCCCCATGCCAGTGGGCCCTGCATATTGCACTTGACGGGCACACACTGCTCTGCCAGTTTTTCTGTGTGGCTGGTACCACTAGATCCCATACATCGCCTGGAGCTATAGTCATCTAACTTGATATTTTTATGGAATAACTTTAGTTGTCTTTTTTAATTTTAAAGCAGATTTTTTCAAAACCTACATTTTCCCTTTGATTCTCTTCCAGTGTTGTTCGTCGTCTTTGCTACATCCCTCATGTGCGTCCACTGGGTACATTGGTATTTCCTTGTAAGTTTCCTTTTTTTAAATATAATATTAAACGAGGTTTAAATATCTAGTTTATTGTAAGACATTAATGTTTAAATTGATATGGAAAGTGATATAGCATGACCATATTTAATTGACTGGGGTGCATTAATATTACCTTAAGTAAATGATATAATATAAAGTCAATGGTTTATATGTATTGCTTATGATAATAGAATATATGTATGATTTAATTTTAAATTAATTAAAAGTAATGACTTAATTTTAAATTAATTAAGAGTAAATTAAATAGAAATTGTAATAGTCACCAGTAATTACAATTATGCTATTTAATACTATTTTGTTTTAAATTAGGAAAATTAGATTTAAAGGCATGCTCTGTGCTGTGTTTAAGATTATTAAATTAAATAGAAATTATATTTAGTTAAAAAGGCCATTCTTCTTTGTTACATTGTAGTCTGGTAGGTTTATAGGAATTATATTGAAAGTATTATATGAAATGGCCATTGGTTGCTGCCTTGCAGGCTTTCGCCGGATGGTGTATTTAAAATTACTAAATTAATACAAATAATATTTAAAACATTAACTACAAAGAATGTCTTTGTTGCCTCATATGCTTTCTTTTTATGCGGGCTGTGTTTAAAATTAATAAATCAAATTAGCGAGAAATTACATTTAGATCATTAACTGAAAAGGCCAACTATTTTTGTTCCCTTGTTTGCCTCACAGGCTTTCTCTGTGTGTTGCGGCATCATCATAATGTACAAGACGCTGAAGTGGAGCTCGGATAACATCGAGCTGCTCCGAAGGCGGCGGCGGAAGATCAGACGCTTCATCACCCGCCACAACCTGCGCTACCGCGGAGCCTGCACCATTGACATGCAGCTCGGCCAGAAGCTGACCGTCTACCACCGCTTCCGCATTGCGTGCGCCTCGTTTTCGATGGTGTATGCCATTGCACGCACCCTGGCTGAGTTCCTGCACGAGTACACCTACATTAAGGCACTGACATTCGAGCTGCCGAAGCTGCTTATCTACGTCATCATTGGCACGCTGTTCCGCCTGCGCAACTTTGAGCCCTACGAGAACATCGAGCTTGTACCACCCAAGGAGAATGTGGTTATATTCGAGCTGCCTGACTGCTGCTTTGGCGAGGTGCAGCCGCATGTGGTGCTTGGGGTGCCGCTACACTTCAAGGTGGAGAAGGAGACACAGACTCCGCGCCGGCGCTGGCCAACCATCAAGTAGCCCCCCCAGCACAGCACTGATGCTATCTCCCTCCTGCAAGACTGCCTCCTCTTCCTCCTTCTCCTCCTCCTCCTTTTCCTCCTTCTCTTCCTCCTCCATCTCACTTCCTCGACCTCTTGACTGGCATTGCAGTTTTTGTCTGAAGTGGTAATCTCCATCAGCAGGCAGGAGCTTAGATGTTGCCAGGACATAAAACTCCAAAAACCAACCATCAGCAGGCAGGCCATTCGAATGTAATCCATACGAAGGAATTTGCTCGCTTTCTCTTGTTCAACCCATTGCGGACGCAACCTGCATTAAAGATGCATCTTGGCAGGAGGACGCCACCCACCCTCATGTGTGTGATCTGTCTGTCCTTGGCAGCAGAACCCCACCTGCATTAATGTATCACCCATGGCAGGACCCCACCTGTATTAATGTATTACCAACAACAGGTCACCACCTGCATTAATGCATCACCCGTAGCAGGACCCCCCACCTGCATTAAAGTATCACCTGTAGCAGGACCCCCACCTGCATTAATGCATCAGGATGCCGCCTGTATTAATCTGTCCTCCGCAACACCGTGCCACCCACACTAATGTGTTATCCACAACAGGAGGCTACCTACCTCCATATATGACATGGCCTGCATTTATGTAGGGAGCATGTCTATCTTACAAAGGCATTATTATTTTGGTTATTATCACTAAAAGTTTGGGGAATTGAAATTAGTTGCTGAACAGATCATGGAAAATAAATTAGCTGCTAATGCGCTACTCGAGTTATAAAAGCACAGAATAGCTGCATGGCCATTGCGCAATTGCAGCCATATTCTACAAGGGTGAGCAGAATTATTCTTTTGGAATTACTAATGTGGTGGTGTTGTGAACGGGTTAATAGCAATTGCTGCCAATTTAAATAGATCATTCACCTTTCTGTTAGCTAGAAATAATTTATTTTTGTTGGTGGTTTTTGGAAAGAAAATCTAGATGATCATGTTGAAATGAAATTCTGGGGATGCTCTTTAAAGTCAGTTAAGAAAGCCATTGAGTATTGATTGCTCATTTAAAAAATATTTATTTTGTGATGTGTTAACCTTTAATCCTAGTCCTTATATGTTGATAAATTTGTTGGGCGTTTGGTGATGTGAATGGGTATATATATATGTATAAATATATACACACACACGCCCAATACTATTAAAGGGAGACTTCAATTGCTGTTACTTCTAACTGGGAAGAAGTTGTGGAGATGGAAACCTCCTTGTATTACACCTAGTATGGCCTCTCCATCTGGAGTGGATGGCCAGGCACAGCTGTGCAACTGGAAAGTGAGAGAGGAAGAACATCTATTTCCCACACCTACCTACACGCTGCAGTCTAGGAAATACGGTAGCTGCAAGGAACTGGTCGATTACAATGAGTGCTCCGACGTTGGGAAACCATCGGGAAAGTGGAAGAGGGCCATCCCTCATCATCCCCCATCTCCCTCCAGCCTCCCCAACCCACTGCCTCACGGCCCTAACTGTAGTTCTTAGGATCCTATGGTGGTGCTGCTGATGTTTTACTGAAAGAGTTGTTTTCAAGGAGTGTCTGGTGGCACAACCATCTCGTGGAATTGCCATGGAGCGAGAACTTGCAGGTCATCCTGGTGGCGGTTTATTTGCAGTAGCGGTTGTCCATATATACAAATGATGGTCTGGATGTTGTAAAGAAGGCCACACATTGTGTGATGGTTGAGTGAGTACTCTAAGCAGCTCACCGTAGCTTATTGAGCGGTTGCCGGTTTAGTGCCACCAGATGACTGCAGGAAGATAGGCGCCAAGTGCTTTGAACATATCGCAAGCGCAAACCTGTACTACTCGACCATTCAACTGGTGCATGTTGTGTCTATACACATACCTGGAGCGGTTCATAGCAAGCCACCACAAGCATCCGGCCAGCTCACAGTTGCTGCGGCTTTTTATGTAACCGATGATGTGCACAGCCCGGATTTATCTGTCGCGCAGTCCTCCCCTGTTGCCTGGATATTGACCTGGATGACCCAGGTTGAGACGGGACTCAGATTGACTTGTGATGCCGATTGACCTGTGAGCCGGGTTGACCTCTGACCTGTTCACACTCACCCAGTCAACCGGTGAGCAGGTATTAAGAGTGTAGTATAGAGTCCAACCTCCTAAATCCCCCAATCCCTACCATGTAAGGTGCTTCGGGCTTTGTGATATGTCGCCAAGTAGTCACGAGTTACCTAAATACAAAACACTTTAAATGTAAAGGAAACAAAACACACAAAAAGCATTAGCATACAGAAAGCCATATATAATATAACAATGTTATTGCTTTTATGTAATACTAATAGCCATTAATTTACATACATTTGCGTGTATAATACTAATATATTGACTCCTGATAATACATCCGGGTTCTCTAAGCGAACATGGTGATATTGAGTTTTCACCGAGGCCTGCACAAACCTAACCACATCCACAAACGTTCTCATTAAATAACTACGAGTTATTCTCCGGATCATTCATGCTAACCACTACCTAGCTACTTTCAATTAATTAAGCCCTAGATGGTAGTTTCTTGTGTGATCTTTTAAAATGCATGTATCAGTGCATGTTTTTACATTAAAGTTGGGCGGTTCTAGTCATAATACTACCTACCCATATAATAGCCAGGCAAATTGGTATTGCTATCAGATTTTAAGCAGTTTTAATTGATGAAATGTAAATAATAAGTTTATCAGATGTGCATGTTTGAATCTATACAACTATAAGTACACATATCTATATTCATATATATATTCATGTATATATATGTATATACACCTATATCCCTATATATGTATATATATATAGATATATACACACACACATATATATTGGGCATTTCTTGGTAGTATTCCCCACCTTTAGGCAACTCGGAAACCAAGTCTGTTACCATTCCATACATGGATTTTTATTGTATTCAAGGTTCTCTATTTTCATGAGATTTTACTTTATTTTACATAGAGTTGTTGAAAAGAACCAAGAATCTCAAGGTAGATAGATAGCATGAGGTCCAATGAGTCAGCATATTGTCAAGAGGTTTTCTTTTCTTCCTAATATTCAGCTCAAAGGTGACGCAGATAAGTTGAGACCCAAATGTTGTTGAGCCATAAACCCTCTTTAAAACGTATGCAAATTTCATCCATTTATAAATCTGTTTTTAGCAAATCTCAAATCGACCAAGTATTTATTTATAGACAAATTGTGATGATTGGTTTATTTATTTAAGACCACCTCACACTTTATGTTATGCATGGAAAGAAATACCATCTGAATGAAGTTGACGGAGTCGGTTAAGTTTATTGAATGTGCTTTTGCAACTACCGTACATTCTCTATTATATACCACACCCCTAGAAGGGCTTTTATATTGGAGCCTATTCTGTGTACATTTCATTTAAAGCTGCATATTCCGATGAAAACATTAAATTTTCAAAACCAAAACAGTGATCTAGATTTGATTCTACATATCTGACTTAAAGTTGCATAGTCCGATGAAAACATAAAATTTTCAAAACCAAAACACTTATCTAGATTTGATTCTACATATTCAACTTAGATTCTGGTGCACTTATTAAGCATTTGTTGCTGCATCGAAGGGCATAATTAATAAGTAAATTAATAGAAACCGTCACTACTGAAGTCTATGGTGTCAGGGTTTTGGCGTGCTTGCCTAAATTATTTTGGCATGTTTTGACGTCAAATATCTCCAAACTTAGCCATTTAAAATTAAAGTTAATTTAAAGTAAAGTAGATGATAACGATTAGTATAATATATTTATCTCAGAAAATAGCAAAAACTCAAAAGCTTTGGACTGTGCAACTTTAAGATGCTGGTGCACTTATCAAACATCTGTCACCACATAGAATATAGAGCGGAATACTGAGCCAATTTATTGAAACTGACAGAAGTCTATGGTGTCAGAATTTTGGCGTGCTTGCCTAAATTATACTGTAATAACCTTGGCTTGATTTCCGCGTTTTTTGCCTGAGACCACCTTAATCCCTGAGTCAATGGAACCAGTCACTGCTGCAAATCAAGACAGAATAGGATGATCAGCCTTTTGGTGTGCCCAACAAATTAATGTAACCTGTTTAAAAAAAATAATGCAAAAGCTAGAAATGTATGATAAAAGTTACTTCAGACGAAAGTAAAATAGATTATAACCTAATATATTTGTTCTAAATATATGGGAGGAACTCAAAACCTTTTTTCTAAGCCGTGGTTTGTAGTAGAGAATTTACGGTATATGTCATTATACTCTGCATGCAGTCAGGCGTGGCCTACTTAATTTAAAGATTTTGGCCAGGCTCAGAGTAGAAAAGATAGGGCAAGTGTAGTGCGATTACGAGTCAGTACCTAGTGGAGATCTCACATGAACAAGCTGCTCCTCTATAAGTAAAACATTATATAGATCTGATCTGTCCCAGTATTATACACAACTCAATGGTGATGCTATAACTCCATTTGAAACAAGAATATCACATTTTATGGACTTTTTATTTTCATTTTTGTTTCAGAAACTGTGAGTTTAGTATGTTGTGAAAAAAAAGTATTAATATATTTGAAAAAAAAGAGAGGTTGGGGGGCGTGTAGATTTGGGATAGACAGAGTTATTGTTATGTGTGTAGATGTAAAACTCCGTATATGAATATATTATTTTAAATTGTTGATCAATATGATGGTTTGGTGAGTAGGAAGACAATCATGAATAAAGTATGCCTTTGCTGCTATTGAATTATGAAAAGTTGAAACGAAGGAAATGCCTGATCATGCAAGCTGTATGCGATGCATATTTACTGAATTGAGAGAAATGCCAAATTTCATCTTTGTGAATAAGCTGTATGACTATGAGTACTCTCACATAATCTGCCTTCTGCTAATAAGGCCAAATAAAAAAAAGTTGATGATCGTCCTTTTGATCACACAAATCAGGGTCGGGTGGGCGGTTTTTTATTTTTTATTTGTCTGTCGCATTATGTAGATGAAATCCGCCCTGCTTGCCCTTTTGTTAGTATCACCTTGAAAGCACCATATCTCGGATTCTAATGAGGCTATTATAACAAATGAGCTATTTTTGTGTAGCATTTAGAAATATGTTGCTGATAAAAAAGGACTTTCATAGTGTTTGAAAAAAATGTCCAAGTGCATAATCTATGTTGCACAGATTGTGTGCTTACGAAAGTTGAATTACTGCTAGCCCTACGCATTTTTAACAGTTTATAATTTAAAAAAATCAGGGGCGGGCGATTTTTCAGGCAAGGGCAAGGACGATCATCAATTGTGTTTTTTTTATTTGGCCTAATAAAGAAATTGGTTCCACAATTTTCCTGTTGATTGGATAGAGATGCACCCATTATTCCATCTCAAATTTGACAGTGCCCTCCTTATTGCGTTTGTGTTTATTCTCAATGTTACATCGAGCCCAAAATGTGCATTTATTTGAACATAATGCAGATATTCTTTTTAATTACAATTTTTAAAAGAAGTAAGCATATAATTGACTTGCCTTTTGCGTACGAACTGTGTACCTATGTGAAACTATCAGGTTAAGCCTATTTCTCGGTTGAGGATATGTTAAGTAAAACTGTTGTTTAAATGGAGCTGTCTGGTTTTGAAGCCTAATCATATTTCCTGGACAGTTTGAAAATGCAAGAATTATCCTTAGCAGATATATATTACCTATCTTTATTTACTTAACCTTTTTCATCCACTACATTTAACGCTATTCCCACCAGGCTAGTATACCTTTCTTTTCAATGTGTTTGTTGTTGTTTTACATCCTAGCAACATCTGAGGTCATATCAGTACGGGTACCGACTTGTGCACAGTCATGGCGATTTTATAGTGCTGTCCCACTGGGAAACCAGGCCGCTGGCATCCCACTCAGTCACATTATCCTGACACTGAGCACACCAGTCCTTGCCATATCCTAATAATGCAGAGCGCCTGGCTAGGAAGCAACAAGTATTAATTTTTAAGTCATTGGTTTGACTCCACCAGGGTTCCGAACCCACGATCTACCAGCACGGGAGACGGACGCTCTAACTCATTCAGCCATCCCGTCTGGTCCAAGTTTATTTGTAACTTACATTCGGTGATTAAGCGGGGAGAATTGCAAGCAAGCGGTCACAAGCAGTAGTGTGACTGGAATATAAATGAACTAATGTACCAACAACAAAAACAGCTTTCTCCGCATAATCAACATAAACGGTCTATTGCTCGGTATTGTTTTGATTACAAATATATATAATTTTTAATCAATTCTTTTTTTTTCAAGTACAGAAGGAGGACCATTGCTGGGAATTATTTTACTCATATTTTCTTTTAACTTTCTTTCCCGTAGCATATTCTTATGGTTACATTAAAAGGGCTACCTAATTGGTTAGCGTTGGGAGAGGATGAAAAGGGTTAACACCATTGTTGTTAGCTAAGCACTATGGCATTAAGAATGCTCTCCTGTAACGTGTGTAATATGCGTGGCACATATTGGCAGTATTACAATATTTGCATGGGGTTTGTCCGCTTGTCAATGTGGCCCGGATGGAACAAACTATTCTTTGCATCATTTTTGTTTAGGTTCAGATGAGGTAGATACTTGTTGAGCGTCCAGCTGTCGTCATGTCATGCAGTGTCACATCTCACAATTGGGAACAATTTACATAACTGCATTGGTGTAGGTACAATTGCAAAGATGTCCCCCCCCCCCCCCCGTTGAAAAAGATTTTCAAGCAAGAAATAATGAGCATATATTGATTTCATCAACCTATACTGAGTATGATTAAATTTTGAGAATGGTGCATTAAAGATTTATGTTTTGTGCAGATTCTGTTCCATGTTGATGTATACATACATACATACATACATACATACATACATACATACATACATACATACATACATACATACATATTGTATTACATAAGGTATACATACCTATATTCCTTTATTTTCAATTAGGGATGGTTATCGTCTATATAGCGATATTGTATATTTTGTCATGAACAATCTCGAGTTTGGCAAATGTTCTTTGCCCCCTCATGATTATTTTACCCACTCATGCAATACATTTCCTAATTTATAGTTTGCTGTCATAGATATCTCCACCAGACAGTCTATTATAGTGACCCATTCTTGAGTGCCTAAATAACTTTATGTACATTAATTCATTGTTTACACAGGGGCGGATCGTACTGGGTGTGGTTGGGAGGGGATGTGCCCTACCTCTGGTAAATAGACAATGTATTTGTATATATGTTGCCATGCATAAGCTTGTCGAAAACTGACGTGCAAAGTGAAAGGATTGTGTGGCACCTGAGAGCAATGTTTTAGGTATAACCAACGTATGAATGTTGTCAAGTTTTAACTCTACTGGAGCACAAGCTCACAAGGACAGTAATTTATGCATGGCAAAATATATATCCCCCAAAAGGTTCTTTGATTTATATTTAGCTGCGGGGGGGGGGGGGGGGAGGGGGGGGGGGGGTGCCCACCTAAATCCGCCACTGTTGCAGTCGATCTGTTTGCATATATCAGTCAGCATTAAATCTACTTAATTAGAGCAGACCGGCGCAGCTGTAGGGTCCAACATGATTTCCAATATTCTGTTGTGTTCTGGGCTATAATGTGTGGAAATAACTAGTAACTCTTGCCAAATTTCATAATTATTTAATATATGTAATAGGTATGAGGAGAAGTGGACATACTTTAGATCTGTCAATAGGAAAAATACCTATTTGTTATTATCCGCCCCCCCCCCCCCCCCCCACCCCACCTCATAAATCTGTTCTGCCAAAATCAGACCCATTCCTAAATGATTTCAGCGGTTCATCTGAAATGTGTTGTTATATGTTAGAACAAATTGAAATTCTCCAGGTTATTCTTTAGTATTTCTCACTGCATGCAAGGAGTTTCTAATAATTATTTTTGTAAACCTTATAAATAGCATATATACATATATCTTACCCTGGTACTACCCTCTGGCCACTCATAGTCCAGGGAGAAGGAAGCACATCCAGGTCCAGCAATTAGCATAATCTACTCACAATGGGAGGACGTTTGTTGAGTAGCTCCGTCAGTTTTTTTTACATTAAATACTAAACCAACCAGGTTAGTATCGTTTTTGCCTGGATACATTGGTATAGTTCATGTTAGCATTCACATACATCAAATTTAAAAAACTTTTCATGAAGAATTGACTGAGTTGCAGTTTAATTACGATTGTTGTAACATCGTTAGAACAATGCAGCCATTGTTCTTTATAATGCTGCCCGTTGCTGAACGGAGAGATGTTTGGCAGGAGCCACTTACATCATTAGGATTTATTCCTGGGTTTCTTTGAGATTCCCCAAATTGTTTATTAGGCATACCTCCGAGGCCCGTAGTATTTTCTCCAACTTGTTGGCCATATAATATTGAGTATGTAAAAGATTGCTGGACCCGGCTGTGCTTCCTTCTCCCTGACCCACACCTATTCGAGGCTAGTACCTTGGGAAAACACCAGTTTTCCATCATCTGTACCAGGTAAGACTCGTATAACTATACTATATATACCCTATGTACATACACACTATAAATATAGATATAGATGGTGATAAGTACCTCTTATCACTATATTTATGCCTGTCCTGATATGACCTTAGCTGTTGTTAGGACGTAAAACAACAAACAAACAATACTATATTTATGTGGATATGGTCATGGATAAACAGCTTATCACTATACATACATACACACATACATACATACATACATACACACATACATACATACATACATACATACATACATACATATAAAAACCTTATCACAAGTTATAATCAGGGAGTAGTTAGTGGCTCTTCTCGGACCTTACCCCCCCCCCCCCCCCCCCCCCCCCCCCGATCTGGGTGGATGTAGGCGGACACCTCTTCCTGCTAGTAGTGTCGTGGTGTCATCCCCACAACCCTCATCCATCCTGGTCCCTATCTGCTTTATGATTCTCTCTCTACTCCCCCTGGCGGCTCTGGAGGAAACCTCCCCTGAACGGATCCTAGTAGTTTTTTTTTGTTTTTTGTTTTTTTGTTGGTCCATTAGTTGTTTAAGCAGGGGAAATTTCAGTCATAGACAACTGGTCTTCCTCATTCCACTGCTGGTCGATCGAAAGCCCGAGCCTACACTTTTACCGACCCAAAGGATTTTTAACCTCTGACACCACATAGACATGGTATGAGAGCAACCGGCCTTTGATGACGCTGTAAGTTATACACAGCAGTGGAAATCCAAATTGGCAGAGCTGGGGGCATGGGGAATCGAACCGCTGACCCTCAGATTAGGAGTTTGACCTAGAAAAAAAGTCAGACACTCTAACCACTCCACCACAGAGAACGCCATTATATGTCCTTCGTCCGTCAGATAGTTGCGCCCCATCTCACTTTTCTATGCCACCTATCATCAGTACACCTATCATCAGTACACTCCCCTAACACAGGCACACATACACTCTCTCTCCCTCTCTCCCCCCCCCCCTTTTTTCTCTCTTGCTATATTGATCTCTCTTGCTCTCTCTATGTGATGTATAACGAATTATGCGAGTATAAAGATATTATCATTATTGTTATGCCCTATAAGACCCAACACTACCAGTAGCGCCACCTGCAGCCTCCGCACCTCCATCGGATGTAGACAAGTGTCAGTCGCACCAGAGGATATATTCCTACACACACTCTCTCACTCCCCCGCTCTATATATACCGTCCTGATATCTTAGGCGTTGTTAGGACATTAAACCTCTACAACTATAAATATCTCTACACACTCGCAAAATATTTCTCGGCGTTGAAGTGAGTAGGCTAGTGAGCAGCCGAGTGGTGGCGCCACCGTCGGACTTGAACCCTGAGCAGTAGATGAGTAGTCCGAGGCTGAACCACCCGATTACTGGTGGGTGGATGTTAGGATAGTGTAGAATTCCGGGTTATTATACTCGTATAGTTCGTATACAGCATATATATATATATATACCGAAATAAGTATATTGCTATCAGGGATAATTATGTCACCACTTCTCCACCTAGTCCTCCCATTTTCCCTATACCGTATCCCTTATCCTTCTCTACCCGCTCCTATCTGTGCCACATCTACTCCCCCTGGCGCCTCTAGAGGAAACTTCCCCCCCCCCCCCCCGAACGGATCCTGGTAGTATTATATGCCCTTCCTCCGTCAGATAGCTCTGCCACATCTCACTTTTCTATACCGCCTATCATCAGTACACTCCCCTTACACAGGCACACATACACACTCTCTCGCTCTCTCTATAAAATATATATCTATGACTCTATCTATCTATCTATCTATCTGTCTGTATGTATGTTTTCAGTAAAACCTCTCTAACCGACCACCTCCACAGATCGACCACTCCCCTATATTGATCGATTTATTTTGGTCCCAAACGATCGTCCATACAATACCATTGTAACCAACAAAAAATTCCCTAAACCGACAACCTCCCTAAATGGACCATTTAAAGTCGGTCCCATGCTCGGTCGATTTAGATAAGTTTTACTGTAAATCATTCTTACCTTCAGCACTCGAAGCAGCCCTGACTTATTGTCATGAATGATCTGGCCTTACAGGTACACTAACAAGACCAGTATGGCCTTACACTTAAAGGCACACTAACAAGATGAGCACAAGAACACATATTTATAAGTACCACAATATCGAATGTGATGGTTCATTGCTTGTTTATGCTATAACTAACTAGTCTTTGATATATATATATATATATATATATATATATAATATATATGTGTGATGTATAAAAGTTATGTGAGTATAAAGGCGCATAAGGGAAGATTCCCTATATTGGTCACCTATATGTTGTGTAGTACTTTATGGGTGCCCCGCCCCCCTTTTCACGGTGGGACAGGTGGCGCCCCCCCCCCCCCCCCCCCCCCCCCCCCCCCCACCGCTACGAGTGACGCGAATACTGTCACTCGTGCACTGGAATATATATATGCATAGCCAGAGGTGAGTTGTGACTTATCGGGGTCACTTAGTATTTCTATCCCTCATCAATGAAGTGATCTAAGAGTGGTGTAGCTTATGGAAGACTCACTCAGGTTGATCGGGTTTTTAGTGTGAATTAATGTAATACGCTTTAGGATTATAGCTTTATGTGAGAATGCTTATAAGCAAGTACTCTACTGCAGCAGAAGGGCATCACGAAGCTTGTGAATTGTAATCCCTTCATTATCGGGATATCAACCTGTTAGATAGATATGGATGTCTTTTGTCCAATAATTAAGAAAAAGAAAAAACAGCTCCGTTGTAATATGTATTGATTTTCCCGAGTGAATATACATATAAATATAATTTAACTAGGCACTGTTGATTCTTTATTTTAACTTCTCCAATAAAATACACCACCTACCAAACATGCAATCGGAATAGGATGGACTGGTTATTGGAGTGTCAGCTTGCCGTGTGGTGAGTTAATTGAATTTCATCGCTTTGACGATCTGAGTGTCCGCTCCCCCCCCCCTAAAATTAAAAAGAGGGGGAAAACATGTGCCATATTTCACATAATGTATTTTTGTTGCTTATGACCTCCGATGACTTGCCTTGAATTAACCAAACAAAATCACGCCTTGTGCCAGTCCCAGAGGGTGGTCATAAATATTCAAACAATACGAGTTTAAATGAATTAACAGAAATTTGGGGATGTGGATGGGGACAAAATAATAGCACATTTATCATGACCACCTAGAAGCTATGTCTTGTCTGCATCACTATTTACTCTCATATCGCCTCAACGCCTTTTTGTCACAGTCAGTGTTTTATATATTCGCAGATGTGCTAAAATTATTTTAGTTTTTAATACAACACTGTTAAGGGTAATATTTTCAGGGATCCCATTTCTCAGCGAAATCGCTGATTTCACCGAAAACTGAGTTTCCAAATCAGCTGTGAAGAAGTCCACTTCGCCAAAAAAAATTACTTTCAATTATTTGTTAGACTTGAAGTATTAAAACAGTTGGAATTTCAATGTCAAAATATGTCAAATAGGTGACACATTGCACCATGTTCTCTGTGGCAGAGTGGTTAGAGTGTCTGACTTTTTTCTAGGTCGGACTCCTAATCTGAGGGCCGGTGGTTCAATTCCCCGTGCCCCCCACCTCTGCTAATTTGGATTTCCACCGCTGTGTATAACTTACAGCGTCAACAAAGGCCAGTTGCTCTCATACCATGTCTATGTGGTGTGGGAGGTTAAAAATCCCTTGGGTCGGTAAAAGTGTAGGCTCGGGCTTTCTCTCGACAAACTGTCTAATGGTGAAAACAAGTCTATTCTGACTTATCCATGATAGGCAGTATAAATCTTCAACAAACAAAAATATTTTGATTAGGTTTTTAAAAATGTCCGGACCGCTTGCCCCTGGACACCCCTAGTTTTTCATGGATTTTTTTAAATGTTGTTACTGGCACCCTTGTATTTTCATGAGGTGAAACCTTGGTATTTGTCATGCATACATTGTGTGTATTTGTATTCGTGTGTACGATTTTCCCATGTCCCCCTGTGTAATTATGTTGTTTTGGCACAAAATGATCGTCGCGAAAATATCATGCTTTGCAGAATTGTTATCTGATTATGTATTAAATGAGATGATGATGATGGTGCTGACGACGATGATGATGATGGCACAGTGACCGGATGATAAATGCTTTCTGTAATGAATCTCACTGAAACTGGTCCTGCCTATCTATGGATATCTAATTTGGCGAGCTAATTTGAATATTTATTCTATATCATCTAGCTAGACGAGCGGATGACCCCAAGATGTATGTTGTGTACGACCACTTCCTGTACCGGGCCATTATTGAGGCTCCAGTTGTCATCCAAAATGTGTAATAAATCAATGGAAATAACAAGATTCCGCGAGTTTATATTTGTTTTTAACTTGTTAACTTTAACGATTATTCAAGCGTTGTTATATGTTGATAATATATGCATTTATATATATATATATTTTATGTTGGTACTACGCCTCTGGTTACTCATAGCCCAGGGAGAAGGAAGCACATCAGCGTCCAGCAATTAGCATAATCAGGTCACAGCAGGAGAATGCTTGTGAGCAGCTCCTGCAGTTTTTCTACATTAACTACAAAACCAACCAGGTTAGTATCTTTCAAAATCGATACGTTGTTTTTTTAAACTTTTCGATAAGTTATTACTGTTTTACAGCTTAGTTTTGACCGTATTAGATATGATCGTTAGAACAATGCTTCCATTGTTCGGTTAATTTGAAGCCGACCATTGCCGAACGGACAGATGTTTGGCAGGAGCCACTTACATCGCTAGGATTTATTCCTGGGTGTCATTAAGATTCCCCAATTGTTTTTCTCGTTAAGGCGTACCTCCGAGTCCTATAGTATTTTCTTTGACTTGTTGGTGAAGAAAGCCACACGTGGGAGAAGTTTATAGGTACTTACAGTGTGGGAGGCTACCACTACACTGGTCCCTACCCATCGTTTAGATCGGTTGGTTTACCATACCGTCATCCTGTGACAGTCTATTAGCCTCAAGCCTGCATTAAAAACTGTTTTAACGCTATAATACACACCTAGTATAATTATACTCGAATTATCAGTGTGATATTCAGCCCTAAATAATACCCAACCATTGATTTTGGTTTTTACTCACCGTTTATGAGCCATGGCTATGAAGTGGAGTAAGGCAGAGGCATCTCATGCGCTCAGTGAAGATGAAGACCGCTCACCGCCGGCATGGGTACAAAGGTCACCCTCGCCAGAACTAAGAGATTCTGATGAGGTGTGGGGGCACGAGACCGGCCCCGGCCCAGCTGAGCAAGTTGCACAACTTGTTCAACCGAAGATGGAGGAGATGCTTCCTTCTAGAGTGGCGGCTACAAAGAAAAAGAGATCCAAAGTGTCACTGGATTCAGACAAGTCTGAGTTGGGAGGACCTCTCAGAGGATCAGGCCTTGTTTGATGACGAGTCCAAGGAGGAAGTGGTTGTTTCTGCATGTAAACGCAAACACAAACACAAGAAGAAAGAGTGAGCACTCATCAGAAGGGGATGAGTACACGAGGACACTGAAGAAGCTGCTCATGAAGAAGAGCAAGAAGAAGACCTAAGAAAAGGACGAAACACAAATCCTCTTCCTCTGACTCTTCGTCATACTCGTTTTCAACGAGCTCTGACTCAGATACTAAGGGCATGGGGATATAGCGAAATCCTGTGGCAAGGAGATAAAAAGGTGCAAGGTGCAAAGGTGGAAGAAAGTCCACATAACTACGCTTATGAGGAAGACGATCCAGGGGCACTTCAACACATTTAAGCCGGCCGAAGTGATTATCAAAATGGCCGAGAAGTTCACTGGGAGCAAAAGGATCCCGGAATCCGCCATTAAGGAAATGGACTCAGAAGTCAAGCTCAGCGAGGAGTGTAACAAGTTTGAGACGGTCCTGCATACAGTACACAAAGGGGTACTCTCGGCCCTAAAAAGGACAACAAAGTGACTTGTGTGCGTTATCAGCAAGAGAAGAGTACGCGGCAGTCTACTATGGCTGCTAAGGGGAAAAAGCAGGCGGACAACTTGGAGGTGGAGGTGGTGGACAAGTCTCTGTCTTCTTTAACTATTGACGACCGGGAGAGGATTGCTGAGGAGGATATAGCAAGACTCGAGACGGAAATTAGAGTCGGTGTGCAGGGAGAGTTGCAGGCAATGTGGGACGACCAGCTGGAGGGACGACGACGAGAGCGTTCGCCCGAGAATCTGGACGACTTGGGACTACCGGCGCCCACGTGGAATGTGGGTACGTTGACTCCGGGCGCGCAGGGCGCCACAACCAGGTTCTCAAACTTTGGCCGCTCCAGGGTGCGAACGATGGACGGCAGTGGCAGACGACGAACACGCAGTATGAGTGACAGCAGCTCTAGCCGGCAACGACGCAGTAAGTGGGCTTTGAAGTGCTACACCGTGGGCAGCAAGGAGGTGGGCCCTCTGAATGGGTATGAAGTAATTGCAGCCACAGGTCTCTGGTGCTTGGATATTCAGGAACTGGCAATTGCAGATTATCAGGCAATTATTGAGCATATTCTGTTTATTGGTGTTTGAGCCCGGGACGACTACTTCAAAGATTCAGCCCATGTGGACTATGCACTGGCGGTGCGTAAGTCAGCAGAGCAGTTGGGAATGGCGGAATTTACTAAAGTTAATTCGGGTGAGAGTGCTGTGCACTATGGTGCGCAGAATGCGAAGGTGCGCAAAGCGGGTGCTGGTGGTTCGTACGGCAAGAAGAGCGCAAGCACGGGTTCGAAACCAACACGCTGCTGATTTCTTTGGAACGGCAAGGAGGGATGAAGCAGAGCAGAGGAGGAGTGTAATTATGAGCATAAGTGCTCAAAATGCGGTTAAAAAAATCATAAGAGATATAAATGTAAAGAATGAAAAGTTAATTTAGCTCAGCCGAATTCGTCTATAGCTGACCCCCCGAATGTGCGAACCCCTAGTGTAATTGCATTGAACCGTACTAACGATGACAATTACTCGACAGCCAGCTACGACATTCCTGAGATAATGGCATATGAGTCAGATCCTTCAGTCGGGGGGCGTTTGCATGTGAGCATGTGCGCCCACTAGACGGCAGGGGGTGAGTTATGTGAACAGCCGGCAGGTCACGGCCGGCATGGCAATCAGCCTAGTAACACTGCAGGACATGACGGACTGGTTTGGACGTACCCTGCTGGGTTAGCCAAGAACAGTAATTTATTAGTGGAAAATTGTGTTGATGGTTGTTTATTGGTATCAGTTTGTGAGACTTTAGGTTGCACGCCTGGACACTTTTATGTTACTTCTCAATGTGTTTATGGTGTTTGTATTTGTGCACATTATATTGCGGGTGCTCCTGCTCAACTAAAACCTTGCAGGGTGTTTGCCGAATGTTTTTTCCGGGGGGGAATCGACCCGGACTGGTGGTATATTTTGTTGGGTTCTATTTTCGGATTCAGAGCTATTAATAAAAATTGCACCGTTACCTATGATGTTGGTAGGAATAGGGGTTCAGTTAAGCACAGGAAAATAATTGCAGATAAGTTTAGGGAAGAGCTTGGAGCGAATATGATATCAGAGGCTAAAGAGATATCTAGGTGTATCCATATTGTTTTTGTAGTACCGAAGGATGACAGCAGTGGCCATATAATGGTACACTGTAGTAGACCAGAAGTATCGGGGAAGTTTCTGAAAAATGTTATTATAAAACTATAGATGATGTTGTGCATATGATGCGGCGTGGCGATTATCTTTGCACTATTGATATTAAAAATGCATATCGGGCTGTGGCTATTCACCCGGATGACAGGCTCATGCAGGGATTGTTAGAGCCACATGGTGACAATGGGGAAAGCACCTATTATTTGGATAATCGGTCATGTATGGGCCTGTCGTCCAGCCCTTATATATTCTCACAAATTTCGGATTTCACCATTAGATGTGCTGAAAGAGAGGGCGTCACCACAGTCGTCAATTATCTGGACGACTATTGTATAGTTGGTAGTTCATAAATTGAGGCTATGGCACACCAAGGGACGGTTTGTCAGTTTTGCGTAGAATTGGATTCTTGATTAATTATAAGAAAGTTACGGCCGCTGAGACTAGAGTGAGATTCCTTGGTATATTTATTGATAGTGTTAAATTAGAATTAACATTGCCAGAGGATAAGTTGGAAAAAACTATTTCAATACTTTATAAATTAAAAGGTAGGAAAAAGGCTACAAAGAAAGAATTAGAACGAGTAGGAGGCCTTTTGGCACACTGTTCTAAAGTCATTAAAGGTGGTAGAACATTTTCACGGGGAATCTATGATCTATTGGGACATTTAAAAAAATCTTATCATAAGATTCGATTAACTAAAGGTATTAAGGAAGACCTTGACTGGTGGCTATCCTTTGCCATGACTTTCAATGGCAGGGCACAGATTTTGGAGCAATTTGCTCCTACTGAGGCAGTTTATAGTGATGCGTCCAAATGGGGATTTGGAGCACTATATACCGATGACTGGTTAGTTGGTTCGTTTAAGGCATCGGACGAGGCAATGCTGTCAGTTCATGCAGGTCATCATACTGTGCCTACAGATAGGAAGATGCACAATGCGCATATTAACGTGCAGGAGCTGTGGGCTATATATGCATCGGTACAGAGATGGGAGAAAGACTGGAGGGATAAGAACTTAATATTCATAACTGATAATACAGTCATAAGTACAGCAATTAATACTGGGCGCTCGAAAAGCAGCCAAATTATGTACTATATTAGATGGTTATTCTGGTCCTCTATAAAAAAATAACTACAACTTCCGATCGATATATATTAAAAGTAGCCTAAATAAGTTTTGTGATACTCTTAGTAGGATAAATGAACCTAGAAGCCATATGAAAGTGGCTAATTTAATTCTGAATGATTCAATTTGTTGTAATGTATTTTCGGCACCTTTGACTTTATTGCAGGATGTGCGAAATTGAAGGATGAACAGAAAGGATTCCAGTTGCAGAATTATTCTAAAAATTTGACGAACACTTGTACAGCTCAGGTTAATAAATATCTGGACTTTATCAAATTATTCAGTCCTGATCGTTCACCATTTCCTTGCTTGGATGAGCAGGTGGCGTTGTATTCGACATGGTTAGCCAGATGTCTGAGGATTTTGCTTGATTCAAAATTACCTAAGCGGCCTAAATTATTTTTTGCGCTTGCATGCTGAGCCTGCTATTAATTATTCAAATTTTACCTTGTCATCAACACTTAAGGGTATAAGGAGGGTGAAGGGTGATGCCCCTAGGAGAGCTATTCCGATGCTGCTGCACATGCTAAGGGCAATTTTTTCGAATTTGACATCCAATTCAGGCCATGTGGCTTGGCGGGCAGCAGTTGTATGCTCTTTTAGGGGTCTCCTCCGGAAATATCAGGTAACTGAATCTAAATCCACATTATTGAGATGTGATTTTGACTTTCATGATTGGGGGTTAATAATAACTCTTAGGGGTTCTAAAACAATTCAATTTAAGGAGAGGTTGCTTCAAATTCCTATTTCTAGGTGTCCAGATCGCGAGTTGTGCGCGGTATATTGGACGGAATTGCATTTCAATCAATTAACAGGCCCATTGGGATCTGCTGTGTTCCAGTTACCCATAGGTCCAAATGAAATCGCTCCTATGACTTCAAGGCATCTTGAAATTGTTTGCCTCAAAAGCAGGTATTGATATGACACAATTGAGTTCTCACTCACTCCGAAGGGGAGAATGTACTTTCTTGCATATGTCAGGTGCAGCTATTGAGGAGATTCGAATCAGAGGCGACTGGGTATCGGATACGGTATATGACTACATTAAGACTCCTTTGTCTTCTCATATTATTAATTATATGCGGTTTGCTGCAACATTATCCTCGACTCAGCACTAATATGGGTTGGGGGGGATCTTCGGGTCTCAGTTCCTTTTGGCATTGTGCTAGTCAAGATCTCGCATTAAAGTGATCAACCCATACTCTTGTTGTGTCTTGTTTGATCTGAGAGTAGCCTAACTTTATAGACAGGGTAATTTATTATCATGATATAAAAAGGCGGAGCGGCTTCTCCATAATTGATATTTGGATTATTACTGCGCAGTAATACTCCCGCTATTTAATTGCGATTAATATGTATATCGACCTATCACTGCCCGACTTGATCGATCCTGTGCTAATGTACTGCAGTCCCACTGCGTGTTGGTGGCGTGCGAGCTTCCACTCGGCCATTCCGCATCAGACTTTCAAATTTATAACCAGCTAGGCATTGTGCTAGCCAAGATCTCATATTAAAGTGATCAACCCATACTCTTGTTGTGTCTTGTCTGATCTGAGAGTAGCCTAACTTTATATACATATATATGTATATGTATAAAACTTCCGAACGTATGGAGTGTGCGGCACCCCGCCCCATTTAGGTGGGGAAGCATAGAGGATCCTGGGAGAACCCCACCACCACCACCACCACAACAGAGAGGGTGGGGGGGGGGGGGGGCGCGCAATACACTGCAGACCTTATCACACGCGATAAGGGGCTTATCACTATCCATATATATATATACTTATCACTATATATATATATGGATAGTGATAAGCCCCTTATCGCGTGTAATAACGTCTGCAGTGTATTGCGCGCCCCCCTGTTGTTGTGGTGTTGGTCATGGGGGGGGGGGGGGGGGTGGTGTTCTCCCAACATCCTCTACCCTTCCCCACCTGCGGGGCATATATGTGCCAGCTTGTATGTACATATATATTATATATGTATGTATATTTACACATATACAAACTTGTAAATAGGCAAATGTTTTTTTTTGTCTGTGTTCGCAAAAAAATCTGAAAAGGAATCTTAAATGGCAGTTAATATGACATTTATCTATAATAATGTCAGATCGCGGCTTTAGACCCTCCTCCATGCTAGAAAACCCTGTTCATAAGGCCCTTGGTCATTTTAGCCTAAGAATGTGGATTCTAATTACGATTAAGACACGTGACTTGGGTTCCTTTATCTGCCAGTGATGGCATTGCAGCTGGTGCTCCCCACCCCCACTACCGCGCCTCCAGTCCTTTTACCTCCACCACAACTCCGCCCACCTCCCATTCCCGTCCCTGACCGGACGCGCTGGTCGAATCGGTAAAGTGCATACCTGATGTGTGAGAGATCGGGAGTTCAATTCCCGGTGGAGTTAAACCAATGACGTACAAAATTGATACATGTCGCTTCCTAGCTTGGCATTAATAGGATAGGGCAAGGACTGGTTAGTTCAGGATAATGTGACTGAATGGGATATCGGGTCATCTTGCTGCCGGCCTGATTTCTCAGTGGGGCAGCACTATAAAGCATCCATGAGTTCACACTGTCAAAAGTCAGTACCCGTCCTAATATGACCTGAGATGTTGCCAGGATGTAAAACTCCAACAACCAACCAACACTCCTATCCCCTCACGCCCCCCCCCCCCGATCCCTTCGTATTTGTCCACTCATGGAAATCACGCCCAATGTCTGGATTTGCCTTGCAACTTCCGGCAAATTATTCCGTCGTCCACCCGCACCCGCCAGGATAATTCGCTTCATTTCTTGTGTCTGGTTCATATCCCAAACGAGACCTCGTCACTCTCCAAACACAGCCAGGCTCGACCTTGGTGTTCGCGTGATTTTGTGTTTGTTTGTTCTACAGCTGCGTCCTATCCAGGACCTACTTGCTACTACCCATGGAGAGTGATCCAGCATCATTCGGAAACAAACCGGGGTTCCTAGTCTCCTCGACAGGAGATTTCCACAGCAGCCTTGACATTGGCCAGACACGGGCGCTGAACATCTCGGCACGGCGCGTTAGGACGCGAGATCTTCTTCAACATCAGTTACTAACAAATAACCGATATTCTTCTTTTTTGTTCCGGAAATGTGTTGACAATGGAAAGGTACCCTTGAGGAACATATAACTTAGTGACTACTATCTCCTCCTAAGATGCTTTGATGCAATTCATACCATAAACAGCTAGGCTATTTTCCCAAGGCCTAGTTATTCACTGTCTGCGAGTATCTTACTTTGGGTGGCCATTTCTTAGTCTTACGTGTAACTGGCAATATTTTCTTTGACGGCTGCGGACGATAATCCTATTTCCGAACATCTGCCGCGAACCTGCCCTACGTCAATGCGTCTTGAATTGCGTCATAGGCCGACATCACGTGACATGATGTCGCAAACGCAGTCAGACTACACAGCAATTTGTAAGTAGTGCTCCTTATATAGTTATCAAGCACAGGGCGTAATGCAGGATGCCATCATGACTTATCAATCAATCAATAGGATACAGCTATAAAAGGCCTTGGACTAAGGTGTTAGATTACATTGGCACATTTCAGGAGTGGGCCTAGAAAAAAAAATAACCTGGAAGCTCAGTAGGCCTACTTACCTACAAACTTAGGAATTGTATTCTCTGTCAGTCTCCACATGAAAAACTGATCAGAATGTGTTCAGTAATACATTATAGAAACACTCTATAGCTGTCCAGGATGCCAATCTTCCGGAAGAAGTCCAGAATAACTGGATTCACCCCCCCTCCGTATCACACAAGTTATGTTGGTAATATTTTTCTGGTATAAATATATTAGGTTGCTCATTATAAACTACTGTACAGTTTGAAGTGACTTAATTGGCTTTAAGTTTAACATGAGTAACTCTGGCCATATTTAACGTGGAAACATGCCAAATTAATTTTGGGTTTGCTTGTTAAAGCTCTGACCCCATAGACTTCATCAGTAACAGGTTCTATGCAAATGTCTTAGGATGTCATCCGATGTAACAACAAATAATTAATAAGTACCCCGGTATCTAAAGGCCCTGTCACACTACGATGCTTCTCGCCGGCGACCCGTCAACGTGTGGTCTTTTTGGGCGATAATTAGTGAAATATAGAGAAACGTTGGTAGCACGTTATGCGCGCGTCGGTACAAGTCGGTACACTATCCTTGACGTCGATGGTCGGAGCAAAACGCCCGCGAGTGCTATTGGTCGGCTAATGTTTTAAGCATGTCAAAAAAAAAACAATGACCGGCAGGGCGCGCAAATATATGGGTAACACGTTAGGCGGTCGTCGAGCTCCGTTGGACGCGCCGGAATGACGTTATACGAACGCTAGGCAGACGCCGTGCGCGCGGGCGGGTCGGCTCCACACGTTGTGTCAAATGGTTGCTTTGTGGTTTTACACCCTAGGTACATCTAAGGTCATATGAAGACGTCGCGCCAAACTTTTTTATTAATTTTTCCTCACTCGTCGTCACCCGTTGGCCGCGCGCTGACAACACGCTACTCACACGCTGCGCCAACGTCCAATTTCCCCATATTTCCCGAAAAGTTTGACGTTTCTCGACGCTTAACATTTTATTTTCAACGCTGACGGGTCGCCGGGAGAAGCGTCGTAGTGTGACAGGGCTTTAAGTTGGATATGTAGGTTCAAATTTAGATTATCAGTGTTTTGATTTTGAAAATTTAATGCTTTTTCATCAGACTATGCTCCTTTGATATTTAGTTGTTTAATTTGTCTGCCTTCTGCTCCATCCAGTCATCGACTCAGTGACCAACATCCCTCATGGTAAGGCAGGATTAAATCTAGCTAAGTGTTTTAGTTGTTTTTTTTAAATATATAAATTTGATGCTTTCATTGGATTATGACTATGCAGCTTTACTATGCCTATTAACCCCTGTATCAACAGGCAATGACTTATGATATATGGACTGTTCTAGAAGCCAAATAGGAGGAGGACGCAGAAAATGAATGCAGAATGTCCCTGGATATTGACTGTTTGGCTGGCTGCTCGATTTGCAAAGTGGAGCGCTGGGACCTTAGAACGCTGGGATTGAAAGGACGTGAGGTGAGGCTGGGAGATGAGGGGAATCGCTTTATTTGTTGTGGTGATTGAGACTGATATGCAGGTACTGCAGGTATAGCAATACCTCAGGGAGTTTGATGCCTCTGCCTTGCAGAGTTGTAAACCACTGCCTTGTGGTACAGGTTCTTGACAGAACCGAAGGCTAAGGGAGCAAACCCTAAACAGAAAACCATGTCACTGTGGCAACATTAAGGGCGGTTGATGTATAGAACTCCCAACATCTCCCGACCAGCCACTGCTGGGACAAATAGTTTTGTGCCTGTCTTGACATGTTTTTGCCAGTGTGAAACCTTTATTTGCTCCCCGAGAGAGTGCCGCTGGTAACTTGCAAAATCCAGCAGCACTTCAACACTTTTGCAGGCAGCTTTCCTGAAATGTAGCGGCAGTCAATTAATGAAAGCAGTCTTTGTCGCATCGCGACCGACAGCATGATGATACTGATGATGATTGAGACTGGTGGAAAGGAGGTGGTGGGGATGCAGAGTATGTGTGTGAGTTTGGAGGATGTAGGAGGGCGGGGGGCGGTACATGGGACAGGGTATTTGATAAAGGGACTGGTGGTGGTGGTTGTAATGGTGCAGGGAGAGGTGGGTGGGTGTGGGTCGGAGGTGTGTGGGTGGGTGAGAAAGTGATTCTGAGCGGAGTTAGGGAGGCAGTAAGTTGATGTACATAAGTAGGTTCATCTTTGTCCGGGGTGCCTACGGAGAGGCAGCGAGGGCCTCATGTCCGAATGGCCGTCGGGGAGGGCAGTGACAGGCAAATGTCAAACACAAAGGGAGGACGAGGGGCTGGAACTGACAATGGGCCAGCTATATCAACATATCAAAAATATTACCTACCAGTATTTATTCAACAATAATATTTGTTATTCACCAATGATCTATTCTACCAAACTTTATTAAAAAAATAATCTTTTCTATCAGACTTTATCCAAGAAAAGCATCTTCTACGAGATCTTATTCAATAAAAAGCCTTTCTAACAGACTATGACCAACAACAATACTTTCTATGAGACTTGATTTAATCAAAATCACTTCTATCAGACGTTATTCACCCAAATTATTTCCTACGCAGTTATTTCCTTTAAATCCTTTCTACCATTCTTTATTCAACAAGAATTCTTTCTAATAGACTTTACCCAACAATAGTCGTTTTTTTGCCAGAATTTATTCAACACAAATCTTTTCTATCACACGTTATTCAACAATTAGTTGCAGCTCTGATAAAGATGAACATCCCGTACTCCAAACCCTCCAATTCCAACAACGCTCTTACTCCACAGGCCAACGATCCATTCTGACAATTTGATGACAAATACACTGGAATTCAAACTTATGCGATAGTCTAATAGTAATAGCTTTCTAATCATTTGCAAACTACGGTAATTAAAAGTTGTTGTTTGTTGTTGTTTTACATCCTAGCACCATCTAACGTCATATCAGGATAGGAACCAACTTGTGACAGTGCGCACTCATGGTGACTTTATAGTGCTGCCCACTGTGATACTAGGCTGGTGGCACCATGACCCAATACTCCAGTCACATTATTCAGACACTATGCTAACCAGTCCTTGTCCTATCCTATTAATGCCAAGCACCAGGCTAGGTAGCGACAAGTATCAATTTTCTTAGTCACTGGTTTTGACTCAGCTGGGATTCGAATTCACGACCCTCCGCACAAGAAGCGTACGCTCTACCGATTCGGGCACTGCGTCTTGTTGGTAATTGAAAAAAATTACATTAAAAAAATCTAGAAAAGCTGAGCACTCCTCCATTCTTGATATGAGCAGTTTTGGCCCAGTTGAAGGTGTCGCCACCTGGTGAGTAGATTTTCACTGAAACCATTAATTGATAAACCACCGCGTGCGGACGATTTCATCAGCATTTAAGCTGGCCAATAACTGCTCATTAAATTGTTAGTGCAGCGTCCCCCTGACCTCTTTACTATCTCTCTGGCTGGCAATAACGCGCGCCCTATTTATTAAAGCAAAATCACGTGACCAACTTGCTTGCCTCTGCACACTTGCCACACCAGGTCCAAGCAGACCACCACTGAAACCAGTCCTTACCCTATACTAATAATGTCGAGTGCCTGGCTAGGAAGTGACAAGTATCAATCTTTAAGTCATCGGTTTGACTCTACCAGGGTTTCAACCCATGGGTTCGAATCCCAAGATCTACCAAAGCGGGAGACGGACGCTCAACTCATTCGGCCATTTCGTCTGGTCATTCTTAAAATTATATCCACATAATATGCCTTATACTAAGTTATAGTAATACCACACACAATTTATTGGTATATTGTTAGTGCATTCCCCCCTCGCCTCACCGCTCTGTGAAGCATCGGTCTCAGTGGAAGCGTGTGTGTGACTGGTGTCTGTGTGTGTGGGTGGTGGTGGTGGGGGGGGGGCTTCTGTCCGACTGATGCCATATATGCAG
Source organism: Branchipolynoe longqiensis (assembly GCA_030323885.1). Taxonomy (NCBI): domain Eukaryota; kingdom Metazoa; phylum Annelida; class Polychaeta; order Phyllodocida; family Polynoidae; genus Branchipolynoe; species Branchipolynoe longqiensis. The sequence goes on along the minus strand of CM059190.1, from coordinate 80,083,722 downwards.
ATTGGACATTGCCTTCTCCAACATTATGTAGGTCAATAACTGATTGGTATATTGCTAGAGCAGTGCTTCCCCCCCCCCCCCCCCCCCCACACCTCACCGCTCTGTGAAGCATCGATCTCAGTGGAGGCGTGTGTGAGTGCGACCAGTGAGGGGATGGATGAGTCTGGCTGATGCCATATATGCAGATCGGACATTGCCTTCTACAGGGGCTCAGCAGCGACCTGGAACATGGTCAATTGACTGGGTGCGTTAACCAAATCGTTAGAGCGCAGGCCTCCCGTCCGGGAGATCAGGAGTTATATTACCAGTCGAGTCAAACCAATGACTTACACAATTTGATGCTTGTAACTTCCTAGCTTCGCCTATGTACTAAATGTGTCCTACAGCAAGGCAACTTCCTGGTCACTGGACGAGCGAATGACCCCGGACACACCATACACGGAGCGGACATGACCTATCATGGACACTCACTAATGGTCGACATACGCTCCACCAAGACGTCACGGTCCCGAGCTGACGTGTTCACCATAAGGTTTCCAATCATCCCAAACATCACATGCTGCCCTGTCACCTCCTGGCTGAAATACATATCCAGCACTAAAAGGACCTCCTATGACCCGCCCTTCCTAACCATCAACGGTCAACCACTGACGGTACAGACACTCATCACAGCACTGAGGGCGGCCCTCACATCTAGCCACCATGATCACCCTAACGAATACACACTACACAGCACCTGAAGGGGGCTGCACAGGCCTGTGCCAGGGCCGGCGCCCCCATGTACCCCCCCTGCCCCATGTACCCCCCCCCCCCCTCCTACAACCTATTTGGTTGAGTGCCAGGGTCGTGGGATTTGAACTCTTGACCTCATGACCCCATTACTTGAACTTTGACTGTGTCACGCAATGACCCCATGACAGACGAACTCTCCCCAACCTCATTACTCCCTGAGTGACACTCCTATCAGGATGACTTACTTGCATTTTACCCACTTGACCTTGATGTAATGATTGACCTAATTCCATTAACTACATTTGACCTCAACATCACTACTTTGACCTATTTCTCCTCATATGAATTGACCTTGACGTGAACACTGACCTATTTGATATTAATTACTTACTAATGACCTAACCACTTGTAAAAATATATGGTCTTTCGGTCGCGATAGCCAAGCTTGGAATCATATCAATATCTCAGGTGACGGAGTTGGGGACCATTGGTATGTAAAAGTGATGCAATGTGTGCCCACTTGCTCTGTGACATGGAAATAACTATGTGTAAATGTTATGATGCACGGTGACTGGGATTGCGGTATGATGTCCGGATATTAATATACGGTTACTAATTACAGGAATGTTCCCTCCATTGACCAGGAAGAGTGCAAAAGGGAGAGGGACATGTTTTATTGTTTATTTAACTATTATTATGGAGACTACTTGTTACCATGTGACTGCTGGGTAAGCACATCCAGCCATTCTGCATATATTAAGGACACCACCTGCCCTGGGGTTGAGTGACAGGTGCCCCCTCTTGGGCGCCAACCCTCCCAGGCTGCAGAGGTGTTTGATTGGTTAGCTGTGTGAGCCCAGTCACCCTTGTACTCCTTGCACTTGCTGGACAGACCACACACTCACTCTAGAGATACCAAAGGATGCAGTTCACCACTGAGCGGTGTGTAACACCCATAGGACTTAGGTTCAATGGGTTGTAAGCACTGATTTTGACGGAACAAGCCGAAGCTATGTGGGTCTGTGTAGCAGGTTGTAAGTGAGTGAGGGTGGCAGGTCACTAGTAGGTGAATGCGAGTTGTAGCAATAAAGCTCAACCTTATCACTGTCAATCTTGCTTGACTTGTCTCCCTTTCTTTCTTATGAGTTGTGTTTTGGTATTTAGATGGGGGAAACTGGCAGACAGTTGCAAGGATCCTCCTGATAGTAGTGAGTATAAGAGGAGTAACTGTGACGGCCAGCAGTAAATTCTTCACACTGATTGACCTATTCTACTCTTGATGATTTGATGCCAATTTATTATGTTAATAAATCACCATACTATATTTCCTTGTTGTGTCGTCAAATTAATATATTAGATTGATGGGTGTAGTCTACCTTCCTTTAGTTTGATGTAACTTTTATCTTAAATGGCTAACTTTGGAGATATTCGAAGTGCACAAATGCAAAATTAATTTTGCCAAAACCCTGACACCATAGGCATCAGCATAACAAATTCTATATTAAATTGACTTAGCATTCCATTCTACAGAGCAACAATACTTACTAAGTGAGTCAGTATCTAAGTTAGATATATATGATCCAATCTAGATAATTGTTTTGGTTCTTGAAAATTTGATGCTTTATTGGACTATTCAGCTTTAATATAAGAATCAATTAATATAGGAAAAAACTTGACTTCACGGCTTAGATAAGGCAGACAAATACTACCACTTAGACATTGAGTGTGTATGGATCAACACATTTTCGGGTAACTATAGTTCTAATATAAATATATTTTCCCAGGAAAAATTCTCTGACATCATTAGTCGTGAATCCGATATCTACGCATATATTTTCTCTATGTCTGTTTCTCAATCGGGCAGACATGACGGTTTGATTTACATCCACAAACCATTAAACCCACATGTGGCCAGTCCCAGAATAAAGTAGGCCTGCATGCATGCATGCATTGCAGCAGGGGTCCAGGTCACCCAGCAGTGCCTAAACCAGCACATATGCAAAGGTAGAAAACTACCAACCAATACACATAGGAACAACATAGAGCAATACAAGAGGGGCTGAGGTATGTAACACTGCAACCTAATTAATATTGCCATAATAGATTATATATCACATATGTAGGTAAAAGTGTGGTTACACATAGGTACTCTTTATCCCTACACATACATGGAGTCCGTCAAAGTGTGCATACACATTTTCTTGTCGGTAAATATTTTATTCACCTGAACATACATTTTGTCAGCGGTGAAGTACTGGTCTTGCAGCCATCGAAAGGATCGCATTTGGGTTGTAGATAGTGATGAGGGGGCGGAGTGTGCTGCATTGTGTACAGCACACTCCACTCTGATGCAATACATGTGAGGAGCAGTCCAGGCTGTATAGTGTACAGCATAGGCACTCTATCTAGTGTAGGAAGGATTCTCCTGTACCAAAGTGTAAAATATTCCGATTTAATGCATTGGTGGGGGAATGCAAATGTTCTATTATTGATCGGGTATACGTGACCGGATGCATGTATGTGTATATGTAGGTGCTGGTGGTGCCTGATTGAGATGTAAATAGAGATAGTGGTGCTGGCAGGGCTGTGTGTAAGGGGCACGCAGAGCCTACCCCCTCCCCCTCTGCTAGTCAGGATCACCACACTCAGGCTCAAGGAAGGTGGTGGCCAGGGGAGCCACACAGCTTGGTGGTGGTGGGCAGATCACTGGTAACCATGGGGACCAGGAATGTTGGATCCCTATTGGTAGAGCTAAGAATGTTTGTTTCTCATTGGGTTTGATTGATTGATTGATTGGTGGTTGCTTTACGCCGTGTCGGCAGCATAGGCCATATTCACGGCGAGAAATGTTTGTTTTTTGTTCAAACCATCGCTTTTACATGTAAAAGCAGACAATCAATTATGTGCCAATAGACACTAATTAAATTAGAAAGCTCACAATCATATATTTGTGGTCAAGGGAAACAAATTCCCATAGAAAAAGACAAGTTTTATTAATAATTGATAGGATCCATTTAGTAAACTATATGAGGTGGTACAGTCCAGCTGCCCTCAAAAAGGCTAGAATGTTGTCCTGTTTTACCTTAGTAAAAAGGTCATGCATACTGTCTGCAGTGTAGAACCGTTGGCGCAGGGCCAAAAAATCAACGCAACTTAGTAAAATGTGTTTGAGTGTAAGCGGGGACTGACACCCAATACATTCAGGGGGAGATTCCCCCTTGAGCAGAAAAGCATGTGTAAGCCACGAGTGGCCAATAGAGAGAGAATAGGGTGGGGTGATACTCTACACTGAATCAATGTACCATATAAATAATAAACCAGAGGGCTTGACACTCTCTCTTCTTTCCCACTTTATGCTCTGCCTTTCTCTTTGTCTGTATTGATTTCACTATAGCCTGCCTACACCAACCACATATTTGAGCCATATACTTTACATACAGGTAACCACAACAGGTGGTACATCGAATAGTTAGAGGAAGGATTCAACTTTACTTCATGGAGACCTAGTCTTTACAAAAGTATGTACAAGGCAGATCTAAATTAATGCACAGTGTACAATAATGGTTCAGTAATATGCTGTTTTTGAATAGCAATTCGATTTTCATTTTCGTTTCTCTTTTAATAGTGAGGTTTTATGCTTATATATAGCCATTTACAGTGTGTGCAGTGTTGGTTGGAAAGATGACTGTCCAACAGTGTTAGTTGGGTTTGAATGTTATTATTTTACTGGATTAGTAGTTGTTAGGTTTGTCAAGGTGTGCACAAAGACCCTATAATACTAAGACGGCTCACTCAGCCTGTACTGTGTAATCAAAATGATCAAACCCACCACTTGGTGCGCTGGCTGTTCTCTTAGTTAACAAGGTGCTATATTATATGTATAAATGTATATATGAATGTGAAAGATGTGTGATGATTGCGATGCTGATGATGATGCTGATGACGATGTGTATTTGTTCATAGCAATTTCATATTGATGTGTATTCATACTTACCTATCTCATGTATAATATAATTGTATAAGTTTACATGTGAAACACCAACCAGCAGCCGGGCTGATCAAACCCACCACAAGGTGGCACTGCGAAATTTACATTAACATGGGAGAGATAGGGAGTGAGCCGTCTTAGTATTATAGGGTCTTTGGTGTGTATTTAAATACAAGATTTCTACCACCAACCGTTTCCATGGTGATCCAAGTAAGAAGTAATGTTGCGGTTAGCAGTTCTGTGGAAAAGGTCTCAATTCGGATTTCTACCACCAAGATGTCCTGTAATATGTCTCTCCTTATTGTTTGTGGACTTTTTATATAGTATATTAAAGTTGCATAGTCCGATGGGCTTTGAGTTTTTATCATTTTCTGAGATAAATATATTAGGTTAATCGTTATAATCTAAGTAACTTTTATTTTAAATGGCTAACATTTTAAATATTGAAACGTCAAACATGCCAAATTAATTGTGGCAAGCATGCCAACATTCTGACACCATAGGCATCAGCAGTAACATGTTCTAGTAAACTGACTGGTTATTCACTTATATGTCGCAGCAAATGCTTAATAACTGCACCAGTATCTAAGTTAGATCTGTAGAATTAATTTTTTTCTTGAAGATTTATACTGCCCATCATGGATACGTCTGAATAGACTTGTTTTCACCATTAGACAGTTTGTCGATAGAAAGCCAGAGCCTACACTTTTACCGACCCAAGGGATTTTTAACCTCCCACACCGCATAGACATGGTATGAGAGCAACCAGCCTTTGAAGAGGCTGTAAGTTATACACAGTGGTGGAAATCCAAATTGGCAAATCTAACAATGGAGACCTCAGGCTGTTTTGGTTTTGAAATGTGATGCTTTTATTGTACTATGCAATTTTAATGACCCAGTCCTACTGGAAACACTGCAGACACCACCAAAACCACATGAAGGCGATAGAACCTGGATACAGTCTGAAGCTGACAGACAGACAGTCTTAGGTCTGCTACATCTAGGCAGCTTTCTCCACCTTCCGCCAGGTGGCCGACGCTAATTGCGAAGCACCGATGTGCCCACAGGTGGCGTTACTAGTACCGCCGAGATATGGCGTGCATTAACACCTCTTATATCATGCATTTACCAAGAGTTCATTGACCAGTTCACTGCAAAATTATTCGTGGCCGTTATAAAATACACTAAATATTGTCCAAATTGCTCGTTTCTGCAGAATATTCTAAGACCTGAAGCTGAGAGACATTAAGACCGATTCATGGACATCACTCTCACAGCAGAGAGAAAATGGAGAGCAGCAGTCAAGTAATGAAAGCAGTCTTTGTCGCATCGCGACCGTCAGCATGATGATGATGATTCTGTTATCATTAAAAGAGGGAAGTTTCACTATCGCTAGACATCAGGAATCTAGTGACCCTGGGAACAGAAACCAGAAGAATAAGTGAGTGAGTACTTTAAGTTTTATATTCCAGCAAGGCCAATCAATCTAAGATTAGCAGATGCGGTGCTCGAATCAGTGTATGGAAGGTCATGAGTTTGAATCATGGCCGAGTCAAACCAACGATTTACTAAATTGATAATTGTCTTTACCTAGCCTGATGTTCCGGGTAAGGACTGGCTAGCTCAGTGTCAAGATAATGTGACGGGGGATAATGTGACTGCGAAAATCTGGTCATGGGGTTGGCAGTCTGGTATCTGAGTTGGGCAGCACTATAAAGTCACCATGAGTGTGCACTGTCCAAATTCATTACCCATCCTGATATTACCTTAAATGTTGCCTGGACATAAAACCCGAAACAAACAAAGACTAAGGTCATATCACGACAAATACAGGATTATTGCATTAAACACCCCATAGTTCTGCCTCACAGGTATATACCATAATCCTCTGGCACATATCACCATGACACCAATATTTTAACAATCCCTATCCTTCTGATCCTGAACCAATAATTCCTTCCCCCATCCCAGCACTGCCAGAACCTCGAGCAATGTGGCAGCAAGTATCAACTTTGTAAATCTTTGGTTTGACACACTAGGGGGAACGAACCCACGACCTCTCGAACAGGAAACTGCCCTCCCTGGTGAGATATCTGAAGGGTACACTTTTATATAAATTATCTTTCCAGGTAGGGCCAGCTGAAGGTGCGAGCAAGCGTGGCAGTCGGCCGGGGCATCACGGGCTAGGGCGTGCCACATCAGTGTTAAATTACGAAAAGTTATACTTGTGAGGGCGCTGAAGTTCAGCTAGCCTGGGGCGACAGTAACCCTAGGGCCAGAGCCCTGTGTCCAGGTGTTAGTGGTTAGAAGCTACCGAGCCTCTTCACATGTGTAGGTGTAGCCTCAGTTATTCCTTCAGGCTTTACTGTATATATCCTTATTAATTACTACTTAAACCAGTTACAGTAAAAGCTTTTATCTCAGAAAAATGAGAGAAACTCAAAACCATCGAATGATGCAACCATAAGTTTAATCAAATACGATAATAGGGCAGATTGGAAACCTTTGTAAACCGTGCTCTAAGCAGTTTCTATAGTTTAATTTGCCAAGTGTTTCCTGCGTAGAAAATGACCTCCACCTTTCCACCATGGGGCAATGACACTGCTGTCTTATGTGACTTTCTCTACTTTCTGTTACTTCCCTAATCATACCACCTCGACCCTCCCCCCCCCCCCCTCCTCCGCATTTCTCCGCCTCCCCGAAGCCCTCCACAGAATAGGGCTCTTCTGAATTAATTTGGTTGATTGTTGGAGTTTTACATCCTGGCAACAGCTAAGGTCATATCAGGACGGGTACCGCCTTGTGACAGTGCGCATTCATGACAACTTTATAGTGCTGCTCCACTATGAATCAGGCCGCCGACACCATGACCCGATATCCCAGTCAGTCACATTGGTCGTAATGCGAAGCATTGCGTTTGATGCGCGGAGAGGAAGAGACCCTCCCCCGCCCAGGGCTGTCGCGCGGCATTCTCGCCTCACCCGACGCCCGCTGCTCACCTCTCCCTCGCCCTCCCCCGGGCCGGCTGCTTTCACACCTCACCTGCCATCGCTCTCCAGCCCTCCCTTATAAGGCCGCCCGCCGGCCACCCTCAGCCACTCGCCCTCCAGCCTCCTCGCAGCTCTGCCCTGTTTTCCTCCACCCACCCACCCACCTATCTCTTACCCTCTTCTCTTCCAGCTAGGTGGAGGGCTCCTCGGCCCCCCCTCACTGACTCATTCCAGCCTCACTACCGGACTCTGACTTTGCCCCCTGAGGGCCCTTGTACAGTTACTTGCTTGTTGCTCCTCATGAGCCCCTTCATTTTACCTATTTTCTGCTCCTCATGAGCTCCTCTCTGTATTTGTTGATTACTCCTCTGTATGACTTATTTCCCGAGGCGTCCAATAAACGCCTTGTTTTCCATATCCGCCTTGCTTTCTTCCTTTTCGCGCATCATCCCGACACTGAGCTAACCAACCCTTGTCCTACCCTATTAATGCCGAGCACCAGGCTAGGAAGCGACAAGTATCATTTTTATAAGTCATTGGTGTGACACAATCGGGGACCGAACCCCCGACCTTCCGAAGGGGAAACTTGGGAGGATTTATGTCCCACATCGAAATGTGATGGATTACGGTACCCGACATGCATGTATCCCGTGTTTTCGGGGGGTCAAGTTGCTCGGGGGCCCACTGCCCAAAGGTCACGGCTTGGCACCTCATCCAGGCTTCGCGCATGTCCAAACTGCTGACGTCACGTGAGTTCACGCCGGAGATCTGTGACCTAGTGTGACCGAGTGTGACTAAATGTGGCCGAGTGTGACTGTCAGGGAGATGACGAGAGTTGGTTGGTGCTCTGATTGACACAGGTTCATATCGATCTGTAATATTAACAATTATAATCACCATCGTATATTATACAATTTATATTAATCATATTTTGATTTTATGTGTTTCTTTGTTGTTTTACGTCCTAGCAACATCTATGATCATATCAGGATGACGGCTACCGACTTGTAACAGTGTGCACTCATGGCGAATTTATAGTGCTGCCCCACTGGGAAACCAGACTGCTGGCACCATGATCCAATATCCCACACAGCCATATTATCCTGATTCTGAGCTAACCAGTCATTGTCCTGTTCTAGTAATGCCAAAGACGAGGCAAGGCGCTGACTGAGTATGCATGCATTGCTGTATAGAAGGTTTGTTTGTTTGTTGTTGTTTTACGTCCTAGCAACATCTAAGGTCATATCAGGACGGGTGTATAGAAGGGGATACTAAGCCAATTTAATGGAACCAGTTACTGCTGGAGCCTATAGTAGCAGCATTTTGAAGTGCTTGCCAAAATTAATTTGGCATGTTTTCTACATATTATTGTACGCTCCGTGCACAATAACAAGACAAGACACTTGATATAATATTGTTGGATGAGTAATTCCTCTGGCTGGTACCTCTAAAGGCCCCTCCGTTTATTCATGATGCACATTTTCTGCCGGCTGGAGGCAGATACTGTATCGTGCATCCACACTTGAAGCCAAGTTGAAGCCCGACGCGCTGCCGCAGCCGGGTGCGGGCTGCCAGCTAGGCAGACCCGACTTCAAAGCAGCATAGTGCTGCACAAACACATAGAATACACTGTCCCACTGGACCGTGTTACCAACGACTAACCGACACTTTGCTGGATAATATATGCGTAACTAGTTACACGGCACAAAATACATGAAAGACCTCTAAAGTTAGCCATTTAAAGTTACTTCAAACTGAAGTAAAGTAAATTGTGATTTAGGTCAGGATCTGTAATATTCAGAGGCCTAGCTTAGGATTTTCAGGTGGTAAGCAGATGGAATACAACACTATTGGAATAAGAGATGATGGAATAACAAGCTATAAAACATCATATTTTTTAATATTAAAGTTGCATAGTCCGATGGTTTTGAGTTTCGGTCATTTTCCGAGATAAATATATGAGGTCGACCATTATGATCTATCTACCTTGCTTTAGTTTGAACTAACCTTTATATTAAATGGCTAACTTGTGAGATATTTGAACTTCAAACATACCAATATTATTTTTTAGCAAGCATGCCAAACCTTAGATATAAGATTCACCCGGTACTTGTAGTACACGGGTGAACGACAACGTAGTGAAAATACGGGCGAAAATAGCTTTAGTATGGGACAGGAACTAGAAGCTGTGGTTCCAGGATCAAATGGCTACATATATAGGCACAGAGTTGGTGAAATGGGAGAGAATGCAAAAAGACAAGATGGCAGCCATAGAACACCTTTGATTTCATTTTTAAATCTTATTAAACTAGATATTTTATTATATTTTATTATATTTTTCAACTCAAATGTAGCGGGGAAATATGAAGACATATACAAAGAATAATGTTGCTTCTTAGATTGTGAAATTAGGTTCTCATTTCATTTCCCCGCTTTTTCGACCGTTTTTATAGAGGGCTGGTATTCACCCGTGTACTGCAAGTACTGGGTGAATCCTTTATCTAGCCAAAGCTCTGACAGTATAGGCTTCTGCAGTAACAGTAAGAGGTTCTATTAAATTGCCTCAGTATTCCCTTTTGTGTGGCAGCAAATGCTGAAGAAGTGCGCAAGTATCTAATGTAGAATAAAATCTAGATAATTGTCTTGTTTTTGAAAATTTGATGTTTTCATCCGACTATGCAGCTTTAGAAAAGAAATTGTAATCTCAGGTGGTACACAACTGCGTAGGTGTGATGTGAGAGCGCCGACCGAGGTGGGTGAGGAGGGGGGGAGAGGGAGTGTGGGGGAGGAAGAGGGAGTATGGGGAGGAAGAGTTAGTGTGGGGGAGGAAGGGGGAGAGGGGAGGGGGAGGGAGGTGTGGTGTGAGAGCGTGAGTGAGGTGGGTGAGGAGGGAGGGAGAGGGAGGGAGGAGAGGAAGGGGAAGAAGGGGGAGGCAGGCAGAGGACAGGGGAGGAACGGGGAGGGAGGTGCGGTGTGAGAGCACTGGGTAAGGTAGATGAGGAGGGAGATAGGGAGAGGGAAGGGTGGGGATAGGAGGGGGAGGGGAAGGGCGGTAGGGCCGGGGGAGGGTGGGAAGGAGGGGATGGGATGGAAGGGGAGTGAGCGAAGGGGAGGACGGGGGAGGGATGGGAGGGGGAGGAGCGGAGGGCAGGAGGGGGGAGGGAGGGTGCGAGAGCGGGGGAAGGTTGGGGACTGAGGGAGGGCGGGGCAGAGGGAGGTCGGGACCAGGCAGTAGACATAACATCAGCATCCAAATGACAGGCAATCTCTCTTATTTTATTTTAAACTCACCATCTCGTCTTGTATGTGTTTACATATGAAACACCAGCCAGCAGCCGGGCTGATCAAACCCACCACAAGATAGCACTACAAAATTTACATTATCATGGGAGAGATAGGGAGTGAACCGTCTTAGTGTTATAGGGTCTTTGGCTACACCCACGAGACTCTCCGACTGCAAGTACATAATATGCCACTGCACCTTCCGAGCACAAATTGGACTCATCGGTCATTGACAAGTTCAGAACAAATGATGAGTTGCTGTCATCATTGCCACCGAAAAACAACCAAGAAGAAGTTTGGTCAAGTGTTACAAGGTGGAGGTAATACTTTGGCTGTTGTTGATTAGTCAGGGGGCCAACTCACATAGGTGTGAAATTGCGTACTAATGCAATTTTATTGCTGATTGTGCTAGATAGGGTTATTGGTAGTGATAATCAAGAGGCACCCATGAGCAATTTCTTTTATAAGCCGTTTTTGATATGACGTCATATTGGATCAAACCAAATTTTTTTTTCGGCATTAGGGGGTAGTGTTCGTATATCAGCGATAGTATCAGTTCTAACTTAGCACTTAGCACTACATATAGTATACCAGAAGAAAGGATATTTAAGTACCGTTCTCATGGTGTAAAGATTATCATTGTAGACCAAATATACATGCCATAGTATACATTCACAAGCAATTGTCATCGACAACTCAAACTGAAAAATATTGCGAAATACTCATTTCAGTGTGATATTTTTGCTATTAAAATAATAATAAATGTAGTAGTCGTACCTCAAATATGTATCAAATTGGAATAAGCAAGTCCCAATCCTATTTATACATTTAATGAAAACAATATTAAACAAAGCAATTGATGGATACATAAGTAAACCAAACTAAATCCGGAATAAGATCTGACATATGCAGAGATACACTTTTCACAAGATGAATTTTAAATATGTCAAATGGCTTTTAACTACATTGTAGTATTTCTTTGGGAAATAGTACATAAACCACTATAACAAACAGACATGGTGTATTGTCTTATTCGTTTAGGTTGCCATACGTGTCATACATCAAGCGTTTGTGACACATCATTTCACATGATTCAGGTTTCAGGATCCAATCCATCAGTCCTCTGTGTTTTCCTCATCATCGTCCTCATCGTTCTCGTCGCCATCCATGAATGGGGCAGATTCATGTTTTGTGTGTTCGTTCGAGCATCCCTCGTCTGCTCCGCATTTACAGTACATCGTGCAGGAAAGCCTGTCTGCCCGACAGCTGCACTTGAGGCTCCCACATGGCATGCTCGATTTGCAACCACATGCCACAAATTGCATGAGGGATGGTGGGGCAGCAGTGGAAGTGCCATTGACAGGGCAAAGAAGGGTTTTGTTTAACTCCCATCCATACTGACTAACATCAAGATCTGGTGGGTGTAGCTGGTCTGCCGCTCACCATGTTAGTACCTGGATATGGGCTCTCTTTATGTGCTGTAGTGCAGCTTCGCTAGTTGGAGGAAGGCTCTTAATCTTTGGTGGATCCTTCTTTTTGCTGAACAGTAGATATCTCAGCCCATCTAGTGTTGATGCCACCACACCTCCATACAAATAGGACAATAATTGGAAGCCTTCCCTTGTCCAGTCCTCTTCTGGCACATCAGGATCTGCAAATGCCTGAAGTGGAACCTTAGATTTCAGTAGCATACTGTACACGGAACCTTCCCTTTGCCATATGGGTACGATACGCTATCGCAGCCTGTGAGGGCATGAGCAGGAAGCAAATCTTTACATCTGTCTCCAAGTACCATGGCCGTTGCGTTGATGTCAATGACTTTGCCGTTGTACTTCTTCGAGCCAAGCTAAGTCCCTCTCCATGGCTTTGTGGACGTTAGCAGTTGTCTTACACAGTAGGTCGTATGCGATTCCACATGTCAGGGCTACGTTGGGAGGATTGGGCTTTTTCTGTACGGTTTGACACTGTTTGACAGCGGTCTTACTCCCCACGTTGATTGATTTCATGGCCTTTTTTGAGATCCTAGATATATCGATCGCCAGTGGAGGCCAAACTGTTGTATCTGTTAGAATGAAAATGATAATTCGTTATAGAAGGAATGTCTAAAGTAATCCATCAACCCCAACAGCAACAACGAATGCCTTAACTATCTTAACTAGTAGTACCTTGACTACTCCGAACGAATTCGACTGCCATAGAGAGTGTTTCTCTCATGCCGTTGGGCGTGAATATGTTCAGATCGAAGTTGTACTGATGAGGCCATCTTCGTCCAAAAGGGTCTGCAGCTGTAGTTTGCTTTCATAAGCATGCAAGGCAGCGGATTTCCTGAATCTTTTCACCTCATCATAGCTGCAGCAGAAACCGTTGGAGTACAGAATGTCAACCAGTTCCTTCGATACAGAGCGATGGTGTATTTGGAGAGCCAGGCCCAGTGTTCTCTGGTTAAATCTCCGCGACACTAAAGCTTGTATGGCTTGCGCCAAGGCTAGAGACTTCTCAGACACTTTACCATTTGACACTAGGCTTGACAGTAGCGTGAGAAGCGTTTCACTGCAATTATAAACGGCGCTGTCCTTGGTGAATTCACCCAACTTGTATGCAGTTGTTTTTGGGAGAGACGTAGACTGCACCTCAGCTTGTATCTTGTGACACATGTCCTTCACAACATCAGAATCATTTGCTTCCACAAGTTTCAGATATTTTTTTAAGCAAATTAGACTGGCACATCCTTTCACCTGCATTATCACCAGAGCTGGTCCAAAGTGCTCTTCCAACTGTGTGACAAGTTGTGAACGGTCCTTTCGGTCTCTTGCCTGAATGACATTCTCAGCGCACATGTCATCAGCCAAACTGCTACTTCTCGCTGTAGCTGCCATGTGATCTCTATACAAGCTCTATATCTCGACTGAATTCCACACTGTAGATGCATTCCCTCTCAGAGGGTTCACGACATGTTGGAATGCGAGATCACATGCGGATGGCTCTGACTTTGTAGCAATGTTGGAGGCAGATTTGACGTTGCGCTCACCAGTGAATTGCGTGAAACAGTCAAAATGGTACTGTGCATCCGCGGCATGCAAATCTGCTAAAGAACCATTAATCCGGATACAAACTTGCTCAGCTGAGGCATCGTTTCGTTCATCACATACAGTTAGAAGTTCATTCTTCATCTCTCTCGTGCGACATTGGATGACTCTCCTCCATCGATAAGGATTCTTTGAGTCCTTCGAGAGGCACTTTTCACCACATATGAGGCAATGCACCCTGAAATCAAAAGAGCTGAATTCGGATCGCCTCCTTTTCTGTTGATGATCATGTGTATCGATGGTTCCTATGCGCTTTCGTTCCCTAGCAATATGTGTCTTTGATGTATAGCTGGATACGCAGGACTTGTGAAACTGTAAAGCGAGGTTTGGATTGTTGTCGAGGTCTTCTTGGAGCCCAATATGGATCAAATCTTCGTGTGATATGCTTGCAGAAATAATGTTTTTTATTTGCTGTTCCTTTCCAGTAACGAGGGTTCCCTCCGGATTGTTGCAGCCTGAGAAGAAACATTTTGCTGCGGATTCCATCGTTCATGTCGGGTATCATCTATGATGGCTCACAGGTTCAACCTAGGAGTATATAAAAGACTGTTTATATAGTTTGGAAATGAATACAATGGTCAGAACACCACTTCCATAGTTTGTTTTACAGAATAGTAATATTTGTGTTTAAATAACGTCTGCAAACACAATAATGTCATAAGTCTTTGAAGGTATCCAAGTTTAACGATATTTTGAACATTTTCGGTTTTGTTGATTGACATGTCCTGAACACTTTGACAGATGACCAGGCATTGTTAAAATTGTTTTAGATGGGAATTTTACCTGAATAGCATCTTCACACCTATACATTAATTAAATAGCCATGAATGAGACGAATAAATTCTCTGAAAGTGACATATTATTTTCTTTATTATCGGGATTAGCTTTTCCACAAAAAAATGTACATTTTGATTACCGTGAGTTGGCAGTAATAACTCCTTTGGAGACTTTCTGTATTTACACATTCGCATCATACATAGAAGTTTCATACATCAGGAGAAAGGTACTTCAATATCCTTTCTTCTGGTATAATATATGTAGTGCTAAGTGAATTAGAAATGATAGTACAGCTGATATACGAACACTACCCCCTAATGTCGAACGGCACAAAAATGCTGGTTTGATCCAATATGACATCATATCAAAAACGGCTTATAAAAGAAATTGCTCAAGGGTGCCAAAGTGGCACCCTCCTGATTCTCAAAATATAGGTATATGACTACCACAATCTGCAATAAAATTGCATTAGTACGCACTTTCACACCTATGGCTGTTCTGGGCCTTTGGCCTCCAGACTAGATGTTGCTGTTGTTTTTTAACTCTCTTGTGTGTAGGTGGGCGTGGGAGATTTGAAACCCCTATTATCTGAGTTAATGCCATTTCCGCAATAGGACCTTATCATCTCATGCATCATCTTGTTGATGCCTTCATAATGGATAGATATTTATAGAACTGATCATTACTTTCTGAATACAGCTAATTGTAAGGACAGTCATGTGCAATTGAAGCTTCATAGTCCGATGAAAGCAAACAATTTTCAAGACGAAAACAAAACTGACTGATGCACTTATTAAGCATGTGTTGCCTCTTAGAAGAGAATGCTAAGTTAGTTTACTAAGACCTGTTACTGCAGAAACCTAGTTGAAACGTGAGCAAAAACATGTAAATATATTATTATTTAATGATATAGATTTAAGCATTATGATTTTGAAGTTCGAATTGAACCACTGTCATTGCTTTGTTTACATTATGCCGCTGAGTTATTAAGTTAACGCTGTCGTATATGAATTTCTATTGCGTGATTATATTTGTTAATACTGATATTTGATGCTTTATCTTTGTACAGGAGGTACAAAAAGACATATTGGTTCCTTATTTACCATTATTTCGACACAAAACGACTTATCTTTGGTGAAATCGAAGATTTTGGTTCTAATTTTCAAGAAAATAGTTCCTAAAACTAGGTCATCGATTCAAACCGATTGTGTCAAGAGTTTTGGCATTTAATTTGGCAGGTTTGCACTTCAAATATCAGAAAAGTTAGCCATTTAAAATCAAAGTCACTTCAAACTGAAGTAAGTTAGTTTATAACAATCAACCTAGTGTATTTATCTCAGAAAATAACAGCTGGCTGAGGGAAACAATGGTGGCGCTTGCACACTGATCACTATGGAGAACTCAGAGCACATTTGTCACTCCTCCCACTCACCCACCATCCACCTCAACTCCTGCACCCGCTCCCTACTTCACCTTGGATATTTAATGCCCGGCGTTACCCGGGCCGACTGAACCGAACTGGCTACTGTCGACAATAACGCCAGCATTAAGCATTTATTCACGATGAGAATAATTCAGTTTTTCACCCGAGTGGAGACAATTCCTTTATTTGCATTCCTGACTGGACGCAGTTGCTGGATTAGTTAAACCAGAGGCTTCCGGTGGGGAATGTCGGGAATTTGAATCCCAACCGAGTGAAACCAATGACTTACAAAATTGATACTTGTCGCTAGCTAGCCTGGCGCTCAGCATAACTAGGAGAGGGCAAGGACTGATAAGCTCAGTCTTAGGATAATGTGACTGAGTAGGAAATCGGGTCATGGTGATGATAGCTTGGTAACCCAGTTGGACAGAACTATTAAGTCTCCATGAGTACACACTGTCAGAGGTCGGTACTCATCCTGATATGACCGTAAACCCCAACAAACAAGCCATTGCATTCCTTAATTAAGTAAAGTAAATTTCAATCGTGGCCAATTGGTCATCCTCATTCCACTTGTAAAATTTTCCGATATTTGAGACCTTGGAGGATGATGTGAACTAGGCTATTGTAAATTGAACTAGTCTATATAATGGTAAATGGTATGTAAAACCAAAGGCATATAAGGTATATGTGGTGGTGGTCATCCATTACTGATTTAAGATAGAAATTGTATTATAATAGATAGTAAGAGAGGGTAACTTCTTGACATGAGAGAGGGTCACTTCTTGACATGTGAGAGAGTCTTTGGAACTCTCCTCACATACCCCCTCGCCCCCAAGTGTTATTTACGGATCACTGCACACCCAGACACAACAGGGCACTGTAGCCAGACATAACCATGCCTTGGTTACAAGGATATTGAATGTTCATTGGTTGAATAAGAATGACTGTTGGTGATTGTAGGGATTGATCAGGTGTGTACAGCCATCTTGGATTCTAAAACCTATATATATAATAAACTAAACAAGCTCCTTCTGGTTCCTTCTGCACACTCTATATATTGCCTTCCTTCTCTATACTTGCCTGTAGTGATTTCCTATTTAGCCTGCCTACACAACCACAGTTGCCGGCCGTCGACTTTACACACTGCTCCTTTCCCTATGCCAGTGATGACGAGCTGCAGAAGTATAACTTTGGTAAGCATTCGGTTTGACCCAGTAAGGTACCGAACCCATGACTTCCAGCAGGGGAACACTAGACTTATTCAGAGTGGGAATAAGACAATGGCACCAGCTCAGATTATCTAGCTATCCAAACAAGCATCTTTGACTAAAACACACTGCTCTCTGATTTTAATGTTTTGAAAAATATAGTTTTATTGATTAAGCAGGGGGAATTTTAACCAGGGAAAATCGGTGAACCTTTTTCCACTGCTCCCTGCCATAACCTAGTTTTTGTTCTCTTTTTTTTTATTTCTTGAAGCTTTATACTGCCTATCATGGATAAGTCTGAACAGACTTGTTTTCACCATCAGACAGTTTGTCGATAGAAAGCCCAAACCTACACTTTTACCGACCCAAGGGATCTTTAACCTCCCACACCACATAGACATGGTATGAGAGCAACTGGCCTTTGATGACAGTGTAAGTTATACACAGCGGTGGAAATCCAAATTGGCAGAGGTGGGGGCATGGGGAATCAAACCACCAACCTTTGGATTAGGAGTGCGACCTAGAAAAAAGTCAGACACTCTAACCACTCCGCTATGTAGCGGCAAGTATTATTAATATATTACATACTACATATTACAAGGGTAAGACTACATAACAGTAGGGTTGGAGAGAAGTGCAGGTTGTGCCCTCCATATGTTTGTGTCAGTGGTACCATAAGAGTTGGTTACTGGTTTGTGTCAGTGGTACCAGTAGATCTTGTTACTGGTTTGTGTTAGTGGTACCAGTAGATCTTGTTACTGGTTTGTGTCAGTGGTACCGGTAGATCTTGTTACTGGTATGTGTCAGTGGTACCAGTAGATCTTGTTACTGGTCTGTGTCAGTGGTACCAGTAGATCTTGTTACTGGTTTGTGTCAGTGGTACCAGTAGATATTGTTACTGGTTCGTGTCAGTGGTACCAGTAGATCTTGTTACTTGTGTGTTTCAGTAGTACCAGCAGATCTTGTTACTGGTTTGTGTCAGTGGTACCAGTAGATCTTGTTACTGGTTTGTGTCAGTGGTACCAGTAGATCTTGTTACTGGTTTGTGTCAGTGGTACCAGTATATCTTGTTACTGGTTTGTCTTAGTGGTACCAGTATATCTTGTTACTGGTTTGTGTCAGTGGTACCAGAAGATTTTGTTACTGGTTTGTGTCAGTGGTACCAGTTTATCTTGTTACTGGTTTGTGTTAGTGGTACCAGTAGATCTTGTTACTGGTTTGTGTCAGTGGTACCAGTAGATCTTGTTACTGGTCTGTGTCAGTGGTACCAGTAGATCTTGTTACTGGTTTGTATTAGTGGTACCAGGAGAACTGGTTACTGGTTTGTGTTAGTGGTACCAGTATATCTTGTTACTGGTGTGTGTCATTGGTACCAGGAGAACTGGTTACTGGTTCGTTTCAGTGGTACCAGTAGATCTTGTTACTGGTTTGTGTTAGTGGTACCAGGAGAAGTGGTTTCTGGTTTGTTCCAGTGCTGCCAGTAGAGTTGGTTATTAAGGTGGTTATTAATAACAAGGTAAATATATTCATCACACACAAAAATGATGTTATACTTACCTCTTTCCTCACACATCTATCCATTTATCCGTCTACGCATTTAGTAGGCATTGAGTATACATTTCACTCTAATCCCTATTCCTTTATTAAATATATACAAATTATACATTCTGTTTGGCGCCAGCAGAGTGCATTTCTGGCAGGTTACGCCATGCATGAATGGATTCATTTCGCAGGACTATTGTAGCATTAGAGGCAATTAGGAGGCGAACAAGGAAGGATGTAAGCATACTGAAGGTAAAATGCATTACCTGTCTTGTTAGTGGTGTGTTTGGGAACAAAGGTCATGAGGAAGTTACACTGGAATAATCAGACAGACCTTAGCCTAACTGAACAGTGTCTGCTTTCACTGCACAGTAGGTTCGACCGATACATAAATCAAGTCATTGTTTGTTGTGGTTTCTATGTCCTGTCAACATGTATGGTCATATCAGGACGGGTAACAATTTGTGACAGTGCGCACTCATGGTGACTTTCTAGTGCTGCGCCCCACTGGGAGACCAGACTGCTCGCACCATGACCCGATTTCCTATTCAGTCATATTATCATGGTACTGAGCTAACCAGTTGTTGCCATATCCTAGTAATGGCGAGCACCAGGCTAGATAGCAACAAGAATCAATTTAGTAAGTCATTGGTTTGATTCGGCTGGGATTCAAATTCCTGACCTTCTGCACAGGAAGCTTGCGCTTTACCAATTCGGCCACCGCATCTGGTCTTCACAAAACAAAGATGAGGCATACATAACGGAGACAGTTGTCACGACCATGTAGTGGTGGGCCATTGGTAGAATAAGGCAAGAACTACTTGGTAGGATAAGACAATAATTAGGTCAGGGGATCAGGCAGTGGCTAGTTTGTATGATGTGCAAAGGTCGAGTTGGTGTGATGATGTAATAATTACTTGGTGGAAATAGGCATTGGCTAATTGGTAGAACGAGTTGGTGTGATGATGCAATAATTAATTGGTGGGATGAGGCGCTACCAATAGGGATCCACTATTCCTGGTCTCCATGGATACCAGTGGTCTGCCCAACACCAGTAGCTGTATGACCTCATGGCCATCACCAACCTTGATCTTTTGAGTGTGGTGACCTGGTGACCCCTACCCAAGCAGAAGGGGTAGGCACTGAGTGAAATCACATCCAGACCTGCCAGCACCACTACGTCTATTTACATCCCATTCAGGCACAACCAACCCATATATATATATATATATATATATATATGCACCTGGTCACGTACACCAATCAGTAATAGAACATTTGCATTCCCCCCTTGCCGAATATTGGAATATTTTACAAACGGATGAAACAAATCCTTTTTTTAAAACACATATAACAATAACCCATGAATAGACCCCACCAGTTAAGCTAGTGACATATGTTAGTAGAATCTGGAACTACTCTAGTCGGGTACATTCCCCAACTGCCTATGCTTTCACATGTTATCTATATCTCCGTAAAGAATGCTTGGAAAAATAATAAAATTGCTTGATTAATACTCCAGATATTCATATCGCAACAGGAGTCAAGCTCTTATCCTTGTAATATATCTAAATAAAGACAACTATTCTGTATTTTCCTTCTGGGTTTCACTGCCGCTCTCTTCACATGTATTACACCCCACCAGTGAAGCTAGTGACATCTATCGGGTGAATCTGTAATGATTCTAGTCGGGCAGTTTCCAGCTTAACTGGCGGGGTCTATCCCACATTGCTTTTACATTTTCTTTGCATTTAACAAACTTGTTCATTAGAGACCTGGCTCCATCATCATGTGAAACTGGATGGGACACTGGTGCGCCCAGAGAATTTTCAAAGGCTTTTAGCTGCATCCTGCCTCTGTCTACCCGTTTAAGGGCACGGATCGTGCCTTACTTAGCAGAGGCCCCACATTAATGCTCGCCTTACACCATCCGACAATTTGGCTTGAAATTCCAGCTGCCGCCTTAACGTTGCATAGTCCGATGGTTTTGAATTTCTGACATTTTCTGCGATAAATATATTAGGTTGATCGTTATAAAGTATAATTTACCTTACTTTAGTTTGAATTAAATTTGATTTTAAATGGCTAACTTTGGAGATATTCGAGGTGTGAGCATGCAACATTAATTTAGGCAAGCAGAACAAAAATCTGACAACACAGGCTTCTGCAGGAACTGACTCTATTAAATTGGCTCAGTATTTTGGAGCTATTTGAAGTGTAAGCATGTAATTAAATAGGTTAAATAACTTAAAGCTGGATAGACTTCAAAATGGTGAAATCAAAACAATTATCAATATCTAACTTAGACACTGATGCATTTATTAAACATTTGCTTATGCATAGATGGAAATACTGAGTCAATTTAATCGAAGTTGTTACTGCAGAAGCCTATGGTGTCAGAGTTTTGGCATGCTTGACAAAACTAATTCTACATATTTCCACTACCAATATCTCAAAAGTTGGTCATTTAAATAAAAGTTACTTCAAAATATTGTAACATATATTATAATTGAAATAACGCAGGACCGACATACTTTATATTGGGATTTATTGCAGTCTTTAGAAGTTACATGCCAGAGTCAAGATATTATAATTGTTTAGGCTTACATAACTTAACCCCAGATATATTTGTTACAAGCTTGGGTGAGTGGGATGGTAAACAAATGAACTCATATTGTAGATGTTACAGGAACTGCAGCCGAGGGCGAGTTCTCTGTGGTGGAGGGGTTAGAGTGTCTGACTTTTTTCTAGCTCAGACTCCTAATCTGAGGGTCGGCGGTTCGATTCCCCATGCCCCCAGCTCTGCCAGTTTGGATTTCCACCGCTGTGTATAACTTACAGTGTCATCAAAGGCCGGTTGCTTTCATACCATGTCTATGTGGTGTGGTAGGTTAAAAATTCCTTGGGTCGGTAAAAGTGTAGGCTCGGGCTTTCTATCGACCAGCAGTGGAATGAGGAAGAGCAGTCGTCTATGACTGAAATTTCTCCTGCTTAAACAAGTAATGGACCAAAAAAAAAAAAAAAAAAAAAAAAAGAACCAGAAAGGTGGGCAGACCGTTAGGGTTAGATTATGACGTGGGGTGGCGTGACATCATGTGGTGCCTGGATTCAGTCCATTAATAGAACAAGTGAGCTTGTATCCAGGCAAAGATGGAATGTCGATCGTGCGTATTCAATTACCCATGTTCCGTAACATGCCCAATGACCAATCTTACCTCAGAAAATGACAGAAACTCAAAACCATCGGACTTTGAAACTTTAAGATAAATATGGCCGGAATAGTAGCGCTTTGGCGCTCAATTATTCACATGAATAATTTTAAAGTTATCGTATTGTCAATGCCTGGAACGGTCTGCCTCCAGAGGTTGTGGATGCGCCATCCCTGAATGCTTTCAAAGCAAGGCTGGATAAGCATTGGAGGCAGTATAAGTATTGCAAACACCCAGTATTTGACGCTTATGACCCCGTTAAGTCACAGTTGGACAGGCCTCGACCTGATACAGGCTGATAGCCTAACCATAATCAGTAGCGGATGAGTATGAGAGTATGAAATGCTCCAAATATACCCCACAAAATTACCGTAAAATCTCAACCCATGCCGTTCTAAGATATATTAAAGTTGCATAGCCCGATAAAAGCATCAAATTAAGAAAAGAAACAAACTAAGCTCTTATCTAGATTCAAAAGTAGATATTAAATTAATATATTGATGTATTAAGTATTTGTTGCTAAATAGAAGCGCATGCTAAGTCGATTAAATAGAACGCTTTACTGCTGAATTGTTTGTTTGGTGTTGTTTTACGTCCTAGCAACATCTAAGGTCATATCAGGACGGTTACTGCTGAATCCTACGAGGTCAGAGTTTTGACAATCATGCCAACATTAATTTAGCATGTTTATACTTCAAATATATCCCAAGTTAGTAATTTTAAATCAATATTACTTCAAACTAGAGTAAAGCTAAGATTCCATATACACAGTATGCGGCATGTGGCATGCAAATGCGAATGTGGTATATGCGGCATAGATATATGCCAACCCCCAATAGCCCATGTTTACTTTTTGTGCTGGGGGATGGTTAAACAAACAAACACACCAAAAAAGTTACCCATAGCATTTTTTGGGGGTTTTTCCTCCAAATTTGTGAAGGAAGATCAAAGTTACTATTGTTTTCTATGGCAAACGCAGCAGTATTCGCATTCGCATTCGCATTCGCACCGATCGGTCCATGGGTCGATCCATTTGCCGCATTCGCATTCACATTCGCATTCGCATTCACATTTGGACGTATGGAAGCACCACTATTCATTTACATGTTTTTTTATTTCTTGCCGTATTCGCATTCGCATGCCGCATACCACGTATAAGGAATCTTAACTTAAGACAGATTATAGTGATGTATTCATCTCAGTAAAGGACAGAAACTCAAAACTATCGGACTATGCAACTTTAATCCAATGATGCACATCTGATTGATTGATTGATTGGTGGTTGCTTTACGGCGTGTCGGCAGCATAGGCCATATTCACGGCGAGAAATGTTTGTTTTTTGTTCAAACCATCACTTTTACATGTAAAAGCAAACAATCAATTATGTGCCAATAGACACTCATTAAATTAAAAAGCTCACAATCATATATTTGTGGTCAAGGGAAGCAAATTCCCATAGAAAAAATAAAGTTTCATTAATAATTGATAGAATCTATTTAGTAAACTATATGAGGTGGTACAGTCCAGCTGCCCTCAAAAAGGCTAAATTGTTTTCCTGTTTTACCTTAGTAAAAAGGTCATGCATACTGTCTGCAGTGTAGAACTGTTGGCGCAGTGCCAAAAAATCAACGCAACTTAGTAAAATGTGTTTGAGTGTCAGTGGGGACTGACACCCAATACATTCAGGGGGAGGTTCCCCCTTGAGCAGAAAAGCATGTGTAAGCCACGAGTGGCCAATACGGCAGCGGCTAAGGACCACTTGGTCCTGCCGACCTCCCGCATGAGTCTGTGGTGGCTTTCCCACAGATGGTTCAATTTCTTTAAGTTTATTAATGTTTTAATCCCACTCATGTTGCCATTTGGATTTTATGTGGGTGGCTATTAGTGGTTTCAGATCAGAGTGAGGGATCAGACACGGTTCAAGATCACAGTTCTGGGCCTTCTTCGCAGCCCGATCAGCTCGTTCGTTTCCTTGTATGCCGGCATTGCGAGGCACCCAGCACATCTAGAAAATCGGCCTGTGGAGCGGTAGTTACTCCCACGTTATTCTCTCTAGTCCACTCTCTCTCTCACTCTCTCATTTCTCACTCTCTCTCGCTCACTCTTTCACTCTCTGAGTCTCTGCCTCTCTCGCATGCTTTCTGACTCTTTGACTCTCTCTCTATGACTCTCTGCTTCTCTCTCACTCTCTCTTTTATTCTCCGAGTCTCTGCCTCTCTCGCACGCCTTCTGACTCTCTGACTGTCTCTATCTATGACTCTCTATGACTCTCTCACTCTCTCTTTCACTCTGAGTCTCTGCCTCTCTCGCATGCTCTCTGGTTCTCTCTGACCTTCTCTCTATGACTCTCTCTGCTTCTCTCTCAATCTCTTTTAGTATCTGACTCTCTTGCACGCTCTCTGACTATCTGTCTCTCTCTATGACTCTCTCTGCTTCTCTCTCACTCTCTCTGTGACGGGTGCAGCCATCCCATCTTGTCCTGTCAAATATTTCCAAAGTTAGAACAGTGAAACAAATCGTACTTCAAACAAAAGAGGAAAAACCCCAGATGATAACGACACCGAACTAATCCACTAAGTGCAAATAGGGTGGGAGCATCGGTCTCAGATGATCTGTAGGAGGAGATAGGAAACATCAGATAATAGTGGGGTGGGTCGCCTCCATTGCCCCTACCCCCACCCCTACCTCCACCCTGCCTCCACCCCACTCCCACCCCTACTACCACCCCACAACCATCCCCACTCCTACCTCAATCCCAACCCCCCAACGCCAATTCCATATCCACCTCCACCTCCACCCACACCCCGACCTCCAACCCACCACTACCCCTACCTCCATCCCCAACCAACCACCACCCCTACCCCCACCACACCCACTTCCATCCCTATTACCACTCCCCACTCCCAAACACCTCTCACCGGCACCGCCACCCTCATCACAACCCCTGCCACCACACCACCTCACCCCAACCCCTACCCCCACCCCCACTAGCACCACACTCCCTCAAAGGGTAATTGGTGCCAGGAGCAGATGTCAAACACTAATGCCCATGATGGCGCAAAGTCCGCCCCACACTAGGTGGCGCTAGTGAGTAGACGAGGCCCTAACGCCTCAGCAGTACCCGATGACTTCAGACCAGGGTGGGTAGCGATGCGTGACAGTCCGCACTCACTCTGGCTTTGTTTTTGCTGCCCCAATGAGCTAATTCGCACAATGCACCACATGATGCGATATCCTACTCAGTCATATGATCCTGACCCTGAGCCAACCAACCAATCCGTGCCCTGATGTTATCCAGCGTGAGGTGAGATAGATGAGTGTCACTGTTCAATTCCTTTTTCATTTGCACCCACGACTGCCAGTTTTGGTAGGTCATGGGATTTGAACCCCCGGTGTAAAGATTTCAAATTCCCCCCATATTCAAGTTCCCCCCCAGGAACTTCAATTCCTCCCAGGGGAATTTGAAAACGTTTTCAAATTCCCTCCCTCATTTTAACTTTCCCTCCCCCCCATTTTTGGGGAATTTTCTTTATTTTTGTAATTTTTGATTATTTTTCATGACAAATATTATAATATACAGAGAATAGCATAATGGAAATTATTACTAGTACAATAAAACATATTTAACCACAAATTACACAAAAAGTCTCCAAGATGGTTAAGAAAAAAATATTATAGGTCTGAAATTTAAAACGTTTTTTAAAGTATTTTAAGCAATTTTAAATTCCCAGAGGGGGGAATTTGAAAATAGGGGGGGAATCTGAAAACTGTTTGGTCCTGCCGACCTCCCGCATGAGTCTGTGGTGGCTTTCCCACAGATGGTTCAATTTCTTTAAGTTTATTAATGTTT
Source organism: Branchipolynoe longqiensis (assembly GCA_030323885.1). Classification (NCBI taxonomy): domain Eukaryota; kingdom Metazoa; phylum Annelida; class Polychaeta; order Phyllodocida; family Polynoidae; genus Branchipolynoe; species Branchipolynoe longqiensis. Next base: position 80,057,632 of record CM059190.1, on the reverse strand, counting down.
TCATCCCACTCATGTTGCCATTTGGATTTTATGTGGGTGGCTATTAGTTGTTTCAGATCAGAGTGAGGGATCAGACACGGTTCAAGATCACAGTTCTGGGCCTTCTTCGCAGCCCGATCAGCTCGTTCGTTTCCTTGTATGCGGCATGGCGAGGCACCCAGCACATCTAGAAAATCGGCGCGGGTGTAGCCCTGGTACTGCAGGTGCGGGCCTCCGGGCTGAGTCGCTTGAGGTGGAGGCGGCGGCCGGCTCCCGGCTGCGGCGTGAGGGCAGAGAATCTGAAAACGTTTTTAATTTCCCTGGAGGGAAGTTAAAAACGTTTTCAGATTCCTGGGGGGGAACTTGGGAAGGGGGGAAGTTGAAATCGTTACACCGGGTTCAAGCACTGGTCCAGTCAAATATTTTTTTTAGCAATTGACACTAGTCACTACCGAGTCTGGCATTCGGCATTACTAGGACAGGACAAAGGAGCAGCGGAATAAGGATTTGTTTGTTTGGTTATTGGAGTTTTATGTCCTGGCAACATCTCAGGTCAAAACAAGATGGGTACCAACTTGTAACAGTGCACACTCATGGCAACTTTTATAGTGCTGTCCCACTGGGAGACCAGGCCACCAACACCATGACCTGATATCCCACTCAGTCATGTTATCCCGACACTGAGCCAACCAGTGCTTGCCCTATTCTATTAATGCTGAGCACCTGGCTGGGAAGAGACAAATATAAATTTTTAAGTCATTGGTTTGACTCGACCAGAGTTCGAATCCATGAGTTCGAATCCCACGATCTACCAAAACGGAGACGGATGCTCAACTCATTTGTCCACTACGTCTGGTGTGTTCAGGTCGCTCGGGGATGCAGCGGAAAAGCATATCTCCAGAGAATTGAGAATTACGATTTGAGCACATTATAATAAAATATGACATAAGTGAGACTGGGTTAAAAAAATATTGCAACCTAAATAATATTGGCATAATAAATTACACATCCCAGAACCATGCAATATTAATTTAGAGATGTCTAGGTTGAAGTCCTAGACCCTCATAGGCTTCAACCTTTATAAGTTCAATTATAGTGACTTAGTATTCCTTCTAGGCTGCAATAAATGTTGATTGCGTGCACTAGTATCTGAGTATGTAACTACCTGTGTAGAGCGAAGCCCCCGCTCCCCGTGCAGAAGGTTGGGAGTTCAATTCCCGGTTGAGTCAAACCAATGACTTAGAAAATTCATACTTGTCTCTTCCTAGCCAGCTGCTTGACATTATTAGGATACGGCAAGGACTGGTTGGCTTGGTGTCAGGATAATGTGACTGAGTGTGATATGAGGTCATGGTGTTGATGGACTGGTCTCGCAGTGGGGCAGCACTATAAAATTGCCATGAATGCACACTGTCACAAGTCGGTACGCATCCTGATATGACCTTCGATGTTGCTAGGATGTAAAACTCCAACAACTAAACAAAGACAATGTACTAATTTAGTCAATCTTCAGCTTGACTCTGTTGGGGTTAGATCCCACGAAATCCTACGCAGAGAGCGAGCACCATACCCACTAGACCACCCCGTCTGGTATTAGAGACGCCACTATGCTGTTTAAACCATGGTGCCTGAAGTACTTACTTGGTAGTGTGAATCTAGCAATTCAGCATAAAGATGGTGCTTGATTGATTCCCTTAATCATAGATCCATTAACCTATATTGATCCAATCATATGACGGCTAGCGTAGGCCCTACTCACATTCACTGTGACCCCAATAAAAGCCTTGAAGCAGCGTCCTCCGAGTAAGCATTTAAAAAGTGTTCAGCAAGCAAAGATGGCTGCTCTAAAGTCAGGAACTAGGAGCTGCTAATCAGGTGAAGACATAATTAGTAGGTGACCGAGAACACCAGACTGTCAGTGACAGTACAAACATGTCAGTTTCCAATAAGAACCCAGAATAACCCACTACTTGGTATTTCAGGGCGGTCTCTAGATAAAAGAGTCACCCCTATCCAGACTAGAGGTGAATGACAACTCTGCTTCATAGTCCGATGAAGCGTCAACTTTTCAAAACCAAAGTAATTAGGTAGATTTGATTATATATACAGATATATCTAAGCTAGCTCCTGTTGCACTTATTAAGCATTTATTGCCGCATAGATGGAAACACTGAGTAAATTTAATATAACCTGTTACTGCAGAAGCCTATGGTGTCAGAGGTTTGGCCAAAATTAATTTCACTTGTTTGCACTTCAAATATCTAAAAAGTTAGTTATTTACAATAAAAGTTACTTCAAGTGAGGTAGGTTAAAACAACTAATTATTTACTATATATCTCAGAAAAATTACAGAAATTCAAAACCATTGTACCATGTCATTTTTAATCGGAGCAAAAACTGCTTCAGGTGAAAATAACTGTGTAGGTGATGGTTCCAGAGGACAATGTTTATCTACATAGGCTTAAAGTTGAGAAATTTAGAGAGAATGCAAAAACAAACAACAAGAAGATGGCTCCCCCACAGAAAGCTCTTGATTTGACTTTTACTGTCTATTAATCTACATGATTCAATATATTATTGATTGCAAATGTAGCGGATTATGGTCGATATCTGCTTGAAGAATCCATAATCCAGTTTCCCGACACTTTTTTTATCAGCCCTGTCCTGGAGACACGGGAGTCCATAGGCGGTCTCCGATATAACAAGGTCAGATACTGCTAGCTTCAATATTGGCCATAATACCCCCATTAACATTTGTCACAGCTGTCAACAAGACTATCGGGGTTAATCTCTTAAGCGCCTGTCACACCTTACCGGACTGAGTACCGGACAGCACAGGACAAAGAATTTTCTAGTCCGGTGATGGCCGGTGACAAAATGTATCAAAATGTATCGAAATGGAACATAATTGGGTCAATTGCCTCCGGGCAACCGGACAAGTACCGTACACGTACCATACATGTACCATACATGTACCTAATGTACCGGACAAGTACCTACATGTACCGTACATGTACCTTACATGAACCCGGACGAGAACCGGACGGACCGACCATCAACCGGACACGTACCAGACTGTAGTTAAAAAAAGAATTCTTGGTATATATGAGTCAGCCTCACGAAAATGGGCCAATTGGTGGTTTATTTAAGATGTCGGCGTCGCAATTCTTAAAGTGTAGTGCATCTTTTTGTTTTATATTAAATTATCCTAGAAACAAAATAAGGTTGTATTTTCTCTACCTTTACATTCAGGATAAATTTAAGGACTTTGCAACAACTCTGTCAATGCTAAACTATAAGTATGCCAATCGACGCCGACATCCAATGCTCGACGCCGACAACTTCCCCCACTTGGCCTCTTTTCGTGATCCGGACTCATTATATACATATTTTATTGACGTTATCGCCACCAGACAATTCCGGATGCAAACCGGACATCTAACGGATGGGTACCAGATGGGTACCGGACATGAACCGGACAAAACGGACAAACCGGACCCCAACGGATGGATACCGGACACGTACAGATGGGTACCGCGCATGAACCAGACAAACCGGACAACAACCAGACACGTCAGTCCGGCGGTGTCCGGTAGAAGTTTTGTGCATGTTCAAAACTTGTACCGGACACCACCGGACGAGAACCGGATGAGAACCGAACATCGCCGTACACCACCGGACAGTGTCCGGTTCATGTCCGGTTCCCCAGTCCGGTAAGGTGTGAGTGGGCCTTTAATGTTGTTTGTACCCAAGTGTTGTCTATTTGTATAGCATCGAAGAGGCAGTTGCCATGGTGGCTGATTTGTCAATAACTGGCTTTAGTTGTTCTGACTGTAAACAGGATTGCAAATTATAGAGAGTTGAGATTCTAATGTAGCAAATAAACAACAACAACAGCGGAGAAAAAGTATTTCCCACATGGCAACCATTTTATATGTACCATATATTTATAATCACACGGAGCTATTGGACAAGTAAATGCATGCACCAGTGTGGAGGACCAGATAGGATGGCCGAATGAGTTAAGCGTCCGTCTCCCGTTTTGGTAGATCGTGCGATTCGAACCCATGGGTTCGAACTCTGGTCGAGTCAAACCAATGACTTAAAAATTGATACTTGTCGCTTCCTAGCCATATTTTCAGCATTATTAGGATAGGGCAAGGACTGGTTGGCTCAGTGTCAGTATGATGCGCGAGAAGGAAGAACAGAGGCGGATGTGGGAAAACTGAGGCGTTTATTGTGACGCCTCGGGCAAATACAGAGAACAGTGAGAAGACAAAACATATGAGAAAATGTAAGGTAAACGGTACAAGCAGGGCAACAGAGGAGGTAACACAGGCTGAGGAGGCAGAGAGCAATAAGAGGGGCTCATGAGGAGCAACAGGCTCGTGAGGAGCAATACAGTAAGGGGCTCATGAGGAGCAGAGGATAAATAGAGGAGGGGCTCAGAAGGAGCAGTGTCAGAGGTGGTAGAGGGGGGGCCGAGGAGCCCTCCGCCGCAGAGAAAGAGTAAGGAGAGGGCTCGAGGCGCGCCCGAGGCGGGGGCGCGGGGCGCCCGAGGCGGGGCCCGGAGAGGCAGGCCTGGTTGAGAGGAGGGTCCGGGGCCTACGTGGAAGGGGAGCGGGCGGCCAAAAAAGGGAGGCCCGCTCCTGAGGCCCGGGGGGAGGAGGTCCGGTGAGGGTCGAGCAGGGGGGCAGCAAACTCCTCAGGGCTGGGCTGGGTGGGTCTCTCGTGAGGCTGGGCTGAGTCATCTGAGGGGGGGTCAGGCTCCCTCTCGGAGCGGGGAGTGTCCGGGGCCTGCGTCGACAGGGAGCGGGCGGCCAAAAAGGGGGAGGCCCGCTCCTTGGCGGGATCCGGTGAGGAGGTCCGACGAGGGTCGAGCAGGGGGGCAGCGAAGTCCTCGGGGCTGGGTGGGGTGGTGGTCGGGGTCTGGGCGGCGGTGTTGTTGAAGACGGTGTCGTGAGGATCGGCGGCAGAGGGTTCCTCCTGAGGCTGGGCTGGGATGTGGTCCGAGGCGTGATGCCCGAGGTGATGATCCCCGGCTGGGACTGGGCGGCGCTGCGATCGGTGGTCGCTGGGAGGTTGTCGGTGGGAGTTGCGGGGCTGTCGGCAGTTGTGAGGGTGAGGCGCCGGAGGGGGCCCCCCGGGCCGGCCGTGGGGAGGCCGGCGGATCAAAAATCCGCCGAGGTGGCGGGGGGGGTCTGGCGCTCACGGGTTTGTTTTGTGATGCAGTCGGCCTCGCTGTGCATGGTTAGGAGGCGCCTCACATTGGCGCAGTATGCGCAGACGTGACGGCGCCTGTCCCCCGCCTCACCGTGGGCCTCCCCGAGGTGGGCCCGATCGCACGAGGCGGGGGCGCGGTTCCAGGCCGGGCAGGGGGCCCCGTGGGCGTCCCTGTCGTAGGTGGCGCGGGCGTCAGCTTGGGGTCGGGGGAGGTGGGCGCCTCGGTGGAGAGGGTCGGGTAGGCGGGCAGGGGCGGCGGTGGCTTGCTCCTCGGGCATGGCGAGGCAGTCTAGTCTCATGAGGTTGAGCGCTACCGGGTCGTGCCAGCCCTGGGGGAGGGTTCCGTCTGCGATCGCGGTAAACACGGTCTCTGAGTACCGGCGGACGGTCGCCCAGGGGTACACGAGGTTATCCCGGCAGACTGCTAGGTGGTGGTGGTGGAGTCCCTGGGCGGAGTGGGCGGGGAAGTCGGGGTGGTCGATGAGGGTGAGGAGGGCGAGGGTATACTCGTCCTTCGTCGCCTCCCCCCGTCTTCACCGGCTTCCTCTCGGCCCCTCGTTTCACCAGGTCCGAGGGGAAGATGTAGTTGGCCGGGATCCCTTGGCGCCTCACAGAGTGGCGCGCCTCGGCGGATGCTAGTATGTCCCGGACGGCGTCGGCCGCGGAGGCGGGGCTGTGGCGGATGGCCTCCTCGTGGTAGGCCGGCGAGGTGGCGGGTGGTGCTTGACTGGAGAGGTGATGGTACCTCTCGTACTCCGGGTGCGCGGCCCCGGGGAGGGACGCCTGAGGCGGCGGCGGGGGCCGGGCTGTAGTGGCGGTAGGCGCCCGAGGCGTCGGGGCGGCCTGGCGCCTCGGGGGAGATGAGGGGATCCCCGGGCGGGGCCCCCCGGTCTCCAGGGAGTCGATCCGGGCGTGGAGGTCGGCCATCGCCTGGCGCGCCTCGGCGGCGGAGTGCTGATGGTCGAGCTGGATACGCTGGAGTGCCTCCAGCAGTGTCGACATCTCGGGGCCCGAGGTGCGGCCCGAGGGCGCCGTGGGGGACGCCGGGGCGTAGGCCGGGGACTCGCCCGGGCCGGGTGCTGGAGAGGGCCCCGGGGTGCGGGGGGCGGCCCGGGATCCCTTCCGGCCACATCCTTTTCCTTGAGGCATACTGAGGCTGAGCTGGAGCAGAGATCCGAGGTGGAGGAGCCAAGAAGAAAAGGGCAGAGAGCTGGAAGGCGGCTGGAGGCTGAGTGCCTGAGGGAGGCGGCCGGGCGGCCTTATAAGGGGGAAAGTGAGCAGTGGCAGGGTGAGTCGCATTACGACCAAGGTGACGGAGTGGGATATCAGGTCATGATGCTGGTGGATTGGTCTCCCGGTGAGACATCACTATAAAGTCACCATGAGTGCGCACTGTTCCAAGTTTGCACCCGTCCTGATATGATCTTAGATGTTTCCAGTATGTAAAGCTCCAACAACCAACCAACCAACTAACCAACCAACTAACCAACCAACTAACCTGTACTTCCTGTTTCACATAACAGCCAATCATCATTTGGTTTGATTGATTGATTGGTGGTTGTTTTACGCCGTCTCGGCAGCATAGGCCATATTCACGGCGAGAAATGTTTGTTTTTTGTTCAAACCATCGCTTTTACATGTAAAAGCAGACAATCAATTATGTGCCAATAGACACTCATTAAATTAGAAAGCTCACAATCATATATTTGTGGTCAAGGGAAACAAATTCCCATAGAAAAAGAAAAGTTTGATTAATAATTGATAGAATCTATTTAGCAAACTATATGAGCTGCCCTCAAAAAGGCTGAAATGTTTTCCTGTTTTACCTTAGTAAAACGGTCATGCATACTGTCTGCAGTGGAGAACTGTTGGCGCAGGGCCAAAAAATCAACGCAACTTAGTAAAATGTATTTGAGTGTCAGCGGGGACTGACACCCAATATCATCATTTGGTGTAAAGCGCTTAATGAATAGCGTCCTCGCCTCCTAAGGATCATGTTCAGAATTAGCTGTCTCAAAATAAAAGACTTACTCATTCTCTTCTTCGCTAGCTGTGTGAATGTTGCATCTTTGTGGCATTATTATCAAATCCCATATGGAAACACTATAAAGCCACCATGAAATTACTAGATGGGATGGCCAAATGAGTTGAGCGTCCGTCTCCAGTTTTGGTAAATTGTGAGATTCGAATCCACTGGTACGAACCCTGGTCGAGTCAAACCAATGACTTCGAAATTGATACTTGTCACTTCCAAGCCAGGCACTTGGCATTATTAGGATGAGGCAAGGACTGGTTGGCTCAGTGTCAGGATATTGTGACTGAGTGGGATATCAAGTCATGGTGCTTGCAGCCTGGTCTCCCAGTGGGGCAGCACAATAAAGTTGCCATTAGTGCATGCTGTCACAAGTCGGTACCCATCCGTGGCTTCGTGGCTTCGAACCCTGATCGAGTCAAACCATTGACTTAAAAAATTGATACTTGGTGCTTCCTAGCCTGCCGCTCGGCATTATCAGGATAGGGCAAGGACTGGTTGGCTCATTGTCAGGATAATGTGACTGAGTGGGATATCAGGTCATGGTGCTGGCGGCCTGGTCTTCCAGTGGGGCAGCACTAGAAAGTCGCCATGAGTGTGTGCTGTCACAAGTTGGTACCCGTCCTGATATGACATTAGATGTTGCTAAGACGTAAAACAACAACAAACAAACTGTTATGTTTATTCATAGTTAGAAATACCAAATCTGTAGTAATTTGTTTTGATTTGAATCTTTAGTTTGAATGAAGACATGGACTTCTTTCTTCTCCATTTATATTGTTTCTTGTCCCTTCTGGCCTAATAGTATAAATTGGTATAAATTGAAAGTAGTACCGGTCAGAAGGTGGTCTTCTCTTGGGCAGAGTGGTTAGAGTGTCTGACTTTTTTCTAGTTCAGACTCCTAATCTGAAGGTCGGTGGTTCGATTCCCCATGCCTCCACCTCTGCCAATTTGGATTTCCACCGCTGTGTATAACTTACAGCGACATCAAAGGCCAGTTGCTCTCATACCATGTCTATGTGGTGTGGGAGGTTAAAAATCCCTTGGGTCTGTAAAAGTGTAGACTCCGGCTTTCTATCGACAAACTGTCTAATGGTGAAAACAAGTCTATTAAGACTTATCCATGATAGGCAGTATAAATCTTCAAGAAACAAAAAATGGTACGGGTACCATTAGGAGACGATGATTGCCCACCTCTTATTGCACCGGAAACGGGGGTGCCACTTCCGGTTAGTGAGGAACTAACCAGGCAGCACCCCTCCATTTGCAGTAATATTGACATTTTAACATATGCATATACAACACAAGTACATACACATGTAGTGGATCCAGTTATAGAAGGCATACATTGATGCTGCAGCAATAACCCTTAGGGGCGTAATCGATTAATCAACTCGGGTCACCCGAGCCACTTTTTGGCGCATGCGCACATCCCACAGACTCAGGTTGAATAAACGAATACGGTTGGGGTGGACAAAATGGTGGCTTAATCTAAAACTTAATTTTTATTTTCAATAACCGATATAAGTACAGCAAAATAGGATTTAAAGTATGTCATGATTGTAGAAGCTGACAATCTGTGTTATTAAAAAAAAAAAGCATTAAAGCAACATGTAGGAGTTGTACTGGTAGCTGTTATCCTACAGGTACCAGCACAGATGTGACATCATCGCTCCTAGCAAACCCCAGCCAAGAGGTGGGTTACTGGGGTCGGGTCATTTTGCACACGGCACCGGTATTTCTCGACTCCACTTGCGGTGTTCGATTTGAAATTCTGACGACTTGGATGACCAGAGTGGCCCGGGTCGTGTTAATTGATTACGGCCTAGGTGAGACAATATCTGGTGTGTTTATTCTCTTCAATAGAGATCGCCTGTTCCCGAGTTGCCTGCAGTAGGACTTGTGAGACTGTTAATCTTGGCTGCGTATTTGTCAATATGAGGCTTCCCAGATGCAGGAAGCTGGGGGCCAGGCGGGCGACTAATTAGGTTCTCAACTGTCTTCGCATGGGGATGAAGCACACACTGCATCAATCCAGAAAACAGATGCAGTGCGCATGCCCCACACTAGATAGAAGATTTACTCGGTGTCAGAGTAGGGGAGAATGACAAATATGCCTAAATCTGAACAAACAAACTTGCTTCAAATAGGGATTAACTGTGGACATAGTGGTTCCAATATGCAGCATTTATCTATAGGGGCATGTTGGTGTAAAGTCGATGAATTAGTAGAGAAGGTAAAATAAACACCCAAGATAGCGGCCACAGCAAGCTCTGGATTTGACTTTTAAAGTGTATTAATCTACACGATATTGTAATGGCCCACGGCCCTCCGACTGTCTCACTCACACGGAAGAACACCAAGATTCAATTCAGTGTACGCTTCACCCTGGGTTTATTGAACCACCTGCTCTTCGCGGCGTCAGTAGTTGTCTGACCCGCCCCCTGACTCGCCAGATCCCACATCGACTCTATAGGTGTGTGTGTGGAGGGGGGGGGGGTCAGCCACACGCAGTAGAGGTCAGCCTAGTTGGGGTCTGACCGGTGGCTACCCGTGCCGCCACCTGGCGCAGTGCGTTGGTACTGTGCTGGTGCATGGCGTAGTCTCCGTTGCTACCGGGTGGTAGTAGAGCTCATGTTCAGACTACTACAATATCATAAATTCATCACTCAAAAATTGCAGCCTGTAATAAACAAGCTTTTGAACTATATATTTAGCCTATTAGATTGCAGATTCATAGGGTTATATTCGGACGCTTATGATAAAATCGGTTGTTCAGCAGTCCTGTCTCAGAGACAGTTGTTGTTTGTTGTTTTATATCCTAGCAACATCTACTGTCATATCAGGATGGGTATCAACTTGTGACCGTGTACGCTCATGGTGTTTTATAATGGTGTCCCACTGGGAGACCCGGCTATCATCACCATGACTCGATATCCCACACAGTCACATTATCCTGATACTGTGCAAACCAGTCCTTGTCCTATCCTATTAATCCAAAGGACCAAGCTATGTAGTGACACATATCAATTGTACAAGTCATCGTGTAAAGTCGCCGGCTGGTGGTGTGAATGGTGTGGACAAGCTAATGAGAAATCAATACAGGTAATGAAGGAAAGTAGGTAAAGAGTGAAAGTAGGAGAGTGAGACTCCCTGGTTTATTATCTTATATAGGTTTCTAGAATCCAAGATGGCAGTGGTCACATGGGTTGATCCACCAATCAGAGTTCAATCTGTTGTATCCAAGGCCTTGTCATGCTGGCTACAGTGCCTTGTGGTGGCCAGTGATCCATAAATAACACCATGGGGGGGAGGGGGTATGTGAGGTGACTCCTCCAAAGACTATCTAAGAAGTGACACTCCTCCTCTATACTATTTTACTATACAATTTCTATACCTAATGAGTAATAGTTTACCAACTCCACATATCCCTCATATGCCTTTGGATTTTATATATTACCATTTACCATTATATAGACAAGTTGCAATTTATTATAGTAGTGTTCACATATATCCTCATGCCATTAGATCGGAAAATTTTGCAATTGGTTTAACTCAACTGGGATTCGAACTCCCGACCTTACGCACGGGAAGCCTGCGCTCTACCGATTCGGCGACCTCGTCCGGTGCCTGAGAGACGGTGCTGCGGGAGTAACTCGCCAGACACAGAATGCATATACGCAGTGGTAGTATACACAGAATGGCCACTGTGATTGTGCTGTACCACTTGTAACGTATCTTAATTGGCCAGCCAGCTGATAAGGTGATCATGTGACCAGCAGCTGAGGTAAGGACTGACTAATAAGTAATAAAGGCAGTTGCAGTAGCCTACAGAGCTTGAAGTGTCCACATGTGAAGAGTTCAGGCGCAAAACCATGTAAACGCCAATCCAAACATGGGAGATAAACATTGGAATCAAACCTTGAAAACGTTAATTTTGTTATATTCCTACCTTTTTGTTCATTGCTGCATAACCATATGATCATATGAAAAGTAGAGTTAGTGAGAATTAAAATTATTTTCAGGTAAAAATCTGTTATTTAAACTATATTTTTGGATTGGTGTTTACATGGTTTTGCCCCTGAACTCTTCTTGTATATTACACCAATGGTGATGCAGAAATGCCCTCTTATATTTTCCCATATCGGTAGGTGGGGTTTACTATGGATACTAATTAGATTCCAATTAAAATTTACGCTGTTTATGCTTAGACCTGTATGAGAAGTCCCCCCTTCTATCCCATACTACTTCCAAAGTTGGCAGATCTAGCAGTTTCGCGGCACTCCTATGGGGCTCCACAAAACCATTACATATCTGCATTTCATAGAATTAGTGTTAAACTTAAAGTTGCATAATCCGATTGTTTTGAGATTTTGTCATTTTCTGAGATTGTTCATTATAATCTGCCTTACTTTAACTTGAAGTAATTTTTATTTTAAATGGGTTAACCTTTGAGAAATTTGAAGTGCAAACATGCCAAATTAGTTTTGGCAAGCTCTGACACCATATCGTGACCTTACTATGAAAAGGTCTTATCTGACAAAGTGACCGAATTGGTGTAATGGATGTAAAAATGTTCTATCTAAAAAAGGCTATCACACAGTTACACCAACTATTTCTCAACTGGTATTTTTCACTGAGATATCGTAAAAATAATATTGTTCTATCTGCTTTGCTATCATGCAGTTACACAGCTTCAGTCCTCATAATCTCGAAAGCATCATTTTGTTAGATATAACCTTTTTATAGTAAGGTCGCAATATCCTTCAGCAGCAACAAGATTAGATTGACTTGGTATTCCCGTCTATGTGGCAACACATGCTTAATTAACTTAGATATGTATAATTAAATCTAGGTCAGTGTTTTGGTTTTGAAAATTTGATGCTTTCATCAGACTGCAGTTTTAAAGGGTTGGTTGGTTGTTCGAGGTTTACCTTCTGGCAACATCTAAGGTCATATCAAGATGAGTACTAACTTTTGACAGTGCGCATTCATGGCAACTTTTATAGTGCTGCCCAACTGGGAGACCAGGCCACCAGCACCATGACCTGATATCTCACTCAGTCACATTATCCTGACACTGAAGCAACCAGTCCTTGCCCTATCCTAGCAATATTGACCGCCTGGCTAGGAAGTGACAAGTATCAATTTTGTAAGTGATTGGTTTGACTTGACCGGGAACTGAACTCCCGAACTTCCGCACGGGAGGCCTGCGCTCTACCGATTCGGACACCGCGTCTGGCGTTTTAAAGGGTGTTTCCACCACCTTAAGAAAGAAATACTCACTATCTCTTCGATAACTTACATTTTCCCACTTATTGGCAATTATTTGTAAATATTGTTATCGTTTAATATGTACATCTCTTTGTTTGCTTAAACATTTGTTGATTAAGCAGGAGCTGTATAAATAATAACGAATCAGTGCTCTACCTCATTTCACTCCTCCTCATCCTATCCCTGTGATGCTGAGCACCAGGCTAGAAAGCAAAACGTGTAAATGTAATGGTGCTGTCACATTACGACACTTCTCGCCAACGCACGTGGATGTATGTGATTTTGTTGGCGGAATGTCGGGATACGTCAGGAAGCGTTACACGCACGTTAGGCGCGCGTTGGTAATCATTGATGGACGGTGACGGTCGGCCGTGCGTGTCAGGGTATCGGAGAAGTTTTGTGCTTGCACAAAACTTTCGACGTGCGACAACCCGCGGGTGCTAACATTATGGTGACGTTAGGGGCGCGTCGAGATACGTTAAACGCGCTGGAATAATGTTATGTGAACGCTAGGCACACGCCGCGCGTGCGTGAGGCTCATTGAACCAAACTGTTGCTTTGTTGTTTTACATCCTAGCTACATCTAAGGTCATATCAGGACGGCGCGCCAAACATTTTTTTTTTTTTGCACAACGTCGGCCGCACGCTACCAATACATTGCGCTGATGCCGAAAAGTTTGACGTTTCTCGACGATTAAAAGTGATTTTGCGCGTTGGTGGCGCGCCGGCGAGAAGCGTCATAATGTGACATTACTTTCACTTCACTAGAATTTCAAACCCGGAGATTCAAATCCCGCGACCCGCAACATGGGAATTAACTGCCCAACAAATTCGCCTTTCCTGTCTGATTCATAATGTAATAGTAAATCTCATTTTGTCATATTTGTTAAGTTGAATTACAAATACAATGAATCATCCAGTAATGGCCTACAGGAAACATAATGGACCCATTACCCTACACTTGTGTAATGGTAATATCATGTGGGGGTGATGAAAATGGGAAATATTGCATCTAAAGCGGGAATCGAAACCATATCTCTTGCATTCTGGGCCGCTGTGTTAACCCTTGCACCACCTATGCTCCCTGATGTCACCAGCCTACGCATGTCATCTGTTTACCTGGTTCCTTGTCTGAGTGGTCAGTGCAGATTACTACACTCGGCCCCCTTGAATTGTTAGGCTTTTAATGCTAAAATTACATATATACAGGCAATGACCTTACATATACATACACAGGGTAGGTTCAACAACCATACAGCATAGCTTGTACATGATTGGTCATGGCTCCAGTGTCATGGGGGGATGAACATGGGGAATTATTATGTCTAGGGCAGGCATGAGCATTTCCCGCCAATTGGCCGATTTCCGCCAATTAGAACAAGCAGAAAAAATGAACCAACATTGTTATTAAAATGATTAGTTTTATTATCGTATTCCTTGACATGTTATGCCTTATTATAGCAGTTAAGCAAGTATTAAGAACTGATGGAGGGAGTATAAGACTATATATTGAGGAAGTATAACACTATATATTTAGGGAGCATAAGACTATATATTGAGGGAGCATAAGACTATATATTGTTGTTAAAATGAAATTTACATTACTTTTATCATATTCCTTTACATTTATTATAACAATTAAACAAGTATTACCATATTACAAGGACTGCCAGCTGAAGGAGTATAAGACAATAAATTAAATAACTGAAACTATTAACTATGGTATAGGTGTATTATTTATATTATTGACTTACCATTTAATCAAGATTACAAGAAAAACACTTCTGTATTCTTAGAGTACTGGTCTATATGCCTACTCTTACCTTATGTCACAGGTGAAGAGTGACATTTCTCCCTCCTAAGTGGCTAGCAAATTGCACCAATTGTGTCCTACTTGTAAAAAGATTTCTCTGTGGGAGGGGGAGTGGCCCCCCTTCCCTACATGCTCCCCACCTACTCGGCCTTCGGCCGAGTTTTGAGGCATATGCCCACAATCAGCTAATATATTTTATTTCTCTGCTCATGTCTGGTCTAGGGGGGGAATCGAACCCACATTTCTTGCATTCCAGGCCAGTGAGTTAAACATTACACCATCTAGGCCCCCTGATGTCACCACCCTATGCACGTCCACCTGTTGATATGGCTCCTTGCCTGACAGATCAGTGCAGACTACTACAGTAATAATTGAACATCTTTTTCTGAAAGAAAACACAAAATCAGCAGGAAGAAGCAAAAAAGTTGGGTCAGAAAAAAAACATGCTTCAAAGACTCTCTCCAGATACTTAACTTCCGGTGTTCGGAAGATGAAGTAAGAATATGATAGTTATACTAGACTTACCTGTAAGTTGACGTACGAATCTACAAGTACGAAGATAAGGATCAGGGGGGCCACCCACCCACACCTTTACATAGAAAGAATACCCAGAGAGTTACTCGGGTATAAAAATTAATACCGACCCACCCATGGGGAGGCTAATGACTAACACGTGTACATATATGCATAAACAATACCTGTACTCATAGAGGTGGGACATGAAATCACCAAAATCCAGCAAACGGAAATGGAAATAACCCTCTATGGGGCCACCCTTTGTAAAATCGTGTTGAATAACATCCAAATCCAGCAAACGGAAATGGAAATCGCTCGTCGAACTTCGGTCCGCAGCAATCAGGGTGGATGACAGCTATTGGTTAATAATATATCAAAACAAATGCCCACTGCCACAGACTTTGCCGATACGTGCAGTTCAAAACTTACTTTATTCAAAATTAAAAGAAATAAATAACAATTTGGCATAAACATGGATGCACAAATGAAATATTAATAGTTTACTCCGCGGAAACGACGGCCGTATTCGGGTCACCCGAGTTGATAGAATTTCAAATCGAACACCGCGAGTGGAGTAAAACAAAAATCATAAAATACTTTGCTTTAGTTATATCGGTGGGTCGGTCCTAAGCATTGCTTATTCATATTAGATTAGGGTGAAAAAGTAAGGGTACTTAGGGGTAGGTGGTCCTGATGCTAATTATATGATGTTAGGTTTTTTGCTCCCCTCCAACTACGAAAACTGAGGCTACTTCCGGCATGCGCGGTCTTAACGAAAAGAACACCCAGTTACAGTATTAAACAACCATTTAGGAAATTGCCAAAGTTTACTTGTGTATCTGCTTTTAGCTATATAAACATTTGGAAGTTTGCAGACAATTCACATTTCCGGAGAAGCATAAACCACAGACTCCATCTTAGGGAGTGACAGCATCAAAGCCAAAGTTATTAGTTGTGCTAAAACATCACCACTAAATTATCGAAATAGGAATAACCATAACGAAACACCAACAACAAACAAAGCGAAATCAGCAAAATTAAATATGTAATTCATGAAAGTCACTTTCTTTCAACATATATTTTATTCAATACCTAATTCTTCTTGGTAAATATATATGTATTCTTTCGATTTTATTTTCGGGAATTGATGAACAAAAATCTAAATATAATATTTGTCCTTGTCATATATACATATACACGTATATACACATATATAACTAATATATATATATATATATATATATATATATATATATATAGATATATATATATATATATATATATATACATCTTTCAAGTTTCGGCACCGAGGCACTGGTCTGCTGCAGATATTTTAGGTTTTAAGATCTTTTCATATTTAAAAAAAAAGTAAATTAGAGAGTAGCTTGTAATGAAATGCACCACACCTTACATATACAATGTATTGTTTTTCTCGACAGATCTTTGCTATATCATTCGTTGTGATTCCCATAAATGTACCCCCCTCTGAAGTAAAGGTGGCCAAAGCATTGAGTTGACGAATTGCACTGATCTTCTACCAAGTGTGTCATTACAGAGAGTGCATTTTAATCTGGGCTCATTTCTAGTCTTCATCACTATCACTGAAACCATACTTAAATGTAAGATGTTGTCAATGTCTGGCAGACCAATGCCTTGGCTCTTAAAGAAAAAAAAACATACTCCCATGGACAAATGTTCACAAACATGCACATATAAAAATAATTACAGTAAATATTGTGTAGATGACATGTACCTTGATAAACCTAATTCATAACGAGGCAGTTCATTGAATTATTCAGGCCCCACAGTAAAACGGTGAAGCAACCTGTTTATTTAATCAATTAAGTTTATCCAACACATGCTTCCCAAACAACTTAAAGCTGCACTGTGCAATGAAAGTGTAGTAGTCTGTAAATGAGCTCCACTACCACGTGCTGGCGGCAGACACTACGCCGCACACATACACAGTTACACTGAACTGCACTAGGTGGCGGCACGCTAGCCACCAGGCAGGGCCCCAACTGGGCTGCCCTCTACTGCGTGTGGCTAGCTCACCCCCCACCAACCTATAGAGGACCTAGCGAGTTAGGGGGCGGGTCAGTTGACTGTTGACGCCAGGTAGAGCAGATAGGTTTTGTAATAAACCAGTTGAAGCGTACTGTTACTCAATCTTGGCATTCTTCCATGAGTGCGTGGCTGAGTGAAAGACCGTGGGCTATCACAAAAGCATAGACTTTTCGAAACCCTTACATAAATGTGATCCTCCATATCAAACTTAGATACTTGTGCACTTATTAAAGTTCCATAATCCGATGGTTTTGAGTTAAATTTCTTAGATAAATATATTGGGTTGATCGTTGAAATCTATATTACTCTAGTTTAAAGTAACTTTGCTTTATAATGACTAATGGCCCTGTCACACTACGACGTAATGACGTCAACGTAGGGAGAACGTGAAAAACGTTGAACTTCTCGGGATAATGTGCAAATTTGGGCACAAGTTGAACGTGGATGCAGCGTAGTGGACGAGAGTGTAACGTCGGTAAAGCGTAGTGATACCGTCATTCAACGAGAGAGGACAACGTCATTACGCTCACGGAACGTTATGAACGTTATTCCATCGCCAGAAGAACGTTACGTGACGTTACATACGTCATGACACGGTGGCGAAACATTGAACGTACGTTGAACATACGTTCTCCTGACATTCTCCTGACGTTCTCCTGAAGTTCTCCTGACGTTCCCATTACGCCGCGTGGAGATTACCACCCGGTTTAATGTGGGTCAACGTAGTGGAACGTAGTTGAACGTAGTGAGCAGCGTTTGACTAACGTCCGTTTAACGTCATTGACGTTCGCTGAAAGTCTACAGAATGTACGGCGAATGTAAACCCTTATGTTCGAGGTACGTCGAAAGTTTTGAACATGTCCAGAACCTCGACATAACTCGACGTAACACAACATAATGTGACGTAGCTCGACGTCAGTCTAACCTCATTCTGACGTCATCATAACGTAACCCAACGTATGTCAACATAATGACGAAATTGACCACATTAGGCTCACGTTCGCTCGTTACGTTGTAGTGTGACAGGGGTATAACTTAGGAGATATGTGAAGGTAAAGCATGCCAAATTAATTCTAGCATGATTACCAAAACTCTGACAGCATAGGCTTCAGCAGTAACAACGTCTATTAAATTGTATTAGTATTCCCTTCACTTTAGCAGCACACGTTTAATAAGTACACCATTATCTAAGTCAGATATATAGGATCAAATCTGGGTAAGTATGTTGGTTTTGACAATTAGATGTTTTCATCGGACAATGCAGCTTTAATCATGTACAGCTCTTGCCCTATTTAGAACAATATTTCCACATAGACACCAAAGTGAACCTCCAATGCGTCTGTAACTATGGAAACGCATGCAGTGATGTCATCGAGAAGAACGCGAGGAAGCTACTGGACGCGAGTGCTCTGCTAAAATCGGACTGCTTGAGACCCGGTACCGCTTCAACGATTCGTCGTTATCATAGTCAAGTATTCCCTACTTCTATAAACTCCCGCCCCCACCTCCTCCCGGAAGTCTACACTTCAGCCAGAAACAGACCGATTTATCGGTTCCATTTATAATTTGACACCGACACCGCATATGAGTTTAAAGTTGGATTTATTTCTTTTTCAATAATGAGTCTGTAGTAAGCACATGTCAATTTTAGTAAGCACATATTAAGTTCAACAGAATAAGCACAGTGAGATAAGCCAATGAGTTATGCACAAAGAGGTCAATAAGCTTTAACCCTTAGCCCCATATAGTCTTTTAGCAGGGGTGGGTGGGATGGCAGTTCAAAGCCAGCTAGTGTCCTCCTGTGGCCGTGTCGAAGTGAGCTCACCGCCGCTAAGTCGGTCCTTATATAGGCGCTTGGGCCAGTAGTTCGAGCGGGCGACCGCAGATGGCAGGTCAGTAAGACAGAGTTAGCATCTCGAAGTATTTTGTATCAAAGTATGAATAACCAGACGGCGCTGACGCAGACGTCAGAAGGTAGTATCGCCGTAACTAGATAGGTGGCAGCATAAGTATTAATCTTAATGCTATGAGGCTATGGCGGCGATCGAATGCCAAATTACCCGTGTTGCTGAGCATCACAAACAATGCTGCAGTTCTGCAGCCTGTAACCATCAAGGTTACAAACCCCCTACAAAGAAGAAGAAGATGGTGGTTCTAGTGCACCAGTGCAATGATGACAGGTATTGTAAATGGGTCTTTAGTAACACCAACCCCTGGTGCTAATTACCTTTCCAGGGTAATGTGTTATCAGCCAGCCAGGGATGTACGAGATACGCCCTGCTTAATGTCACATCGTTCTTATCCAGGGCTGTGGATTATCGGAAATCAACGTTGTCTGGTTGATGCCTAAAGCTAAGATTCCATATACAGTATAACCCCGTTAAACCAAACTTGAAGGAACCCTAGAAATTTGTTTGGATTAACCGATTGTTTGGTTTAACCGAGCTTGGTTTAACAGGGTTAAGGGCGCATTCCTTACACGCGGTATGCGGTATGCAAATGCGAATGCGAATGCGAATGCGACAAAAAATCGAAAGGCCTTGAAGCCTATGGGCTACATTCCTTACACACGGTATGCGGCATGTGGCATGCGAATGCGAATGCATTTGCCGATCGGTCCATGTAGCGATCGGTGCGGCATGCGGTATGCGGCATTCAGGGTGTGAATAGAAACCTGAGTCTGATGTGTCCATTAGTTTAACACTAGGAGAGGCGACTGAGCATTACCGAACGGTCACACAAAGGGGTGCTGAGTGGAAGCATATGGTAGTGATGGTGGTGGTGGGGTTCAGTCAGTCGCACTTGTCCATTAGTTTAACGAGGAGAGGCGATGGAGCATTACGGAACGGTCACACACAAGGGTGCTGAGGGGAAACATATGGTAGTGGTGGTGGTGGGGGTTCGGGTTGGTAAAAATGCTACCAGAGCCACAAAAATATGAATACTTATCTATAATTTGGTAATTATAAAGGTAGGAAGATAGCCAGTCGTGTGCTGCATGCCTCATGCCGCATGCCACATGCTGCATGTAAGGAATGCTGCCATTCGCATACCGCATGCCGCATACCGCATACCGCGTGTAAGGAATGCCCACTTAATATTGTATGCGGTATGAGAATGTGAATGCAAAAAAAAATGGAACAGCATGTAAATGCATGGTGGTGATTCAATATGACTCAATGCAAATGCGAATGCGAATGCGGCAAGTGGATCGGTCCATGGACCGCTCGGTGCAAATGCGAATGTGAATGCTTTTCCATATCCCATAGAGAAACCAGCAACTTTCACTTCCCTTCACACATTTCTGGCAAGAAAAACAGGAAATCGCATGGGTATTTCATGCTGCATGCCGCATTCGCATTCGCATGCCGCAAACTGTGTATATGGAACGTCATTCAGGTTACAGCATTGTTATTTAGACTTCTACCGTCTATCCTGTGCACAGGTCGCGATGGCCTAGTTGGTAGAGCGCAGGCTTCCCATGCGGAACGTCGTGAGTTCGAATTGCGGTCGTGTCTTCCAAATGAGTTATACAATTCATACTTGTCGCTATCTATCCTGGGGCTCTGCATTACTAGGATAGGGATAGGACTTGTTAGAGCAGTGTCAGGATAATGTGACTGAATCGGATATCGGGTCATGGTGCTGGTGGCCCGATCTTGCAGTGGGGCAGCGCTGTAAAGTCGGCAGGAATGCGCACTGTCGCAAGTCGGTACTTATCTTGATAAGACCATGGATGTTGCTCGGATGTAAAAGCCTAACACACAAACAGTTAATCTAAACAAAGAGGGGCACACATAGAGTGGCCAGACATCCAGCTTTAGGCCAGACAGTCCGGCTTTTGAGCACTCTGTCCTCCATCCAATGCCACCTCGGAACGGACGTTAAATTGTCCTCCATTTTGTTTTTATGTTAGCTTGATTTATATAGACCTATTTCATATGACGTCAGCATAGGTATTTTGTCAGTTTGCGCACTGCTTGGCTGCAGGACGACACACTGTCACATTGCAAACTCAATGGCTATGAGCAATCTCCATACAGAAAAAGTTAAATATCTCTAAAACCACACCACCTAGAAACAAACTGATTGGAACACATATAGAAAACATATTCAATGAACAGATTGTATTAAAGTTATAAGGTTAGGGTTCTGTATTTCTATTAATTTTGAATAAAATTTACGTTTTTCACTGTGCGTACCAGCAAACTCAATGCATTGTCAATGGCCATGAGCAACCTTCATTCAGAAAAAGTGAAATATCTCTAAAACCCCAAGACGTAGAAACAAACCGCTTGGGACACATATAGTAAACATATTCAACAAACAGATTATATTAAATTTATAAGGTTAGGGTTCTGCATTTCTAATAATTTGGAATAAAATTGACGTTTTGCACTGTGCGTACCGGCAAACTCAATGGCAGTGTGCATTCATTTTGCAGACAAGCTGCGCAAGAATGCACAATGTTTATAAACATTGAAAGG
This sequence comes from Branchipolynoe longqiensis, assembly GCA_030323885.1. Lineage (NCBI taxonomy): Eukaryota > Metazoa > Annelida > Polychaeta > Phyllodocida > Polynoidae > Branchipolynoe > Branchipolynoe longqiensis. The sequence goes on along the minus strand of CM059190.1, from coordinate 80,036,241 downwards.
GGTCTATAGGCAAGATATGTATCATGATCGAATTAAAGTCCATCAATTTGATATTGGATAATGCATTATAAGTGTAGTCTTGGTTTCTGCGATAAAAAAGGATTTGATTACCGGACTCATGGTGGCTTTGATGGCAGGTTCAGCTCAAAGTTGGTAGTCATAGTTTCTCTTTGACCCAAATGGCGTTTGTCGCTTTTTGTGCCTGGACTCATCATATCATATATCAGCAACGGGGCATGGCTGTGAAAGATGGAGGGTGATGGAGAGGTGGAGTCAGAGGACAGGCTCAGCGACAGCTGGTCATAGGGGAAATAGAAGTAGAAAAAAGAGTTTGTGACAGACTGAGCAACAGTGAATAAATAAATAATAATAATAAATAAAACATTTATATAGCGCCCGATCCAGGAAGCCGTTCTCAGGTGCTTTTACATAACAAACAAATATACAGGAAAATAAATTTTACCTAGTTAAAAGCAGATTTAAACAAATCTGTCTTAAAACCTTTATTAAAAGCACCAACAGATTTACAATCTGTGATATATCCTGGCAGAGCATTCCACAGTCTCAGGGCAGCAATACTAAAAGCACGATCCCCAAAGCCTTTGAGTCTGCGCCGAGGAACTGCTAACTGGCTGGAGACTGTGGAGCACAGTGTTCAAACATTTGTTCCCTCCTGGAGCATATCTCTCATATATTCTGGAGCCTGATCATGCAAAGCACGATATACAAGAAGGTTATTATTTTATTTATTATTTATTTATAGGGGAAAGAGGAGTAGAAAGAAGAGTTTGTGACAGACTGATCAACAGTAGGCTATAGAGGGAAGCAGTGTGTCGCCATGTAATCTCCAAATCATCGATTGACAGTGGACCGGTGTGGCATGTTCAGCCGTGTCCCGTGCTCAGCCGTGTCCCTATACTCAAACTCAAGGCATTGTCAATGGTCGTAAGTCACTAACCTTATAAATTTAATATACTGTTTTTGGTAAAGATGTTTTCTATATGTGTACTAAGCGATTTGTTTCTAGGTGGTGTGGTTTTAGATATATTTCACTTTTCCTGGATTTTCTGTATGAAGATTGCTCATGGCCATTGACAATGCCTTGAGTTTGATGGTACGCGCAGTGCAAAACATTATTTTTAATCAAAATTAATAGAAATCAAGAACCCTAACCTTATAAATTTAATATAATCTTGTTGGTGAAGATGTTTTCTATATGTGTACCAAGCGATTTGTTAATAGGTGGTGTGGTTTTAGAGATATTTCACTTGTTCTGTATTTTCTGTATGAAAATTACTCACGACCATTGACAATGCGTTGAGTTTGAGTATAGGTACATGGCTGAGCACGGGACACGGCTGAGCACGCCACACCGGGCACGGTGGTCGAATAGGTAGAGCGCGGGAGTTCGGTTCCCGGTTGAGTCAAACCAATGACTTAAAAAATTGATACTTGTCACTTCCTAGCCTGGCGCTCAGCATTATTAGGATAGGGCAAGGACTGGTTAGCTAAGTGTCAGGATAATGTAACTGAGTGGGTTATAGGGTCATGGTGGCAGTGGCCTGATTTCGTAGTGGGGAAGCACTTATAAAGTCGCAATGAGTGCGCCTGGTCACAAGTCAGTACCTGTCCTAATATTACCTTAGATGTTGCCAGGATGGAAAACACCCAACAACTAACCGAGCACTCAATTGACGGGGCAGCTGTCGGGCCGGGGAGGCGTGGCGTAATCATCTCAGTGGTTGGGGGAGCCCGGGACCGTGACTGGGTGGGTAGCGGTGAGTAGGTGGGGGAGGGGGGAGGCAGCCTTGTGTTGATTGACATGTGTAGGTGAAGAGGGAAGGTGTATATCTGCCACACACACTCCCATCGCCCCCTCACACTTGCTATCCGGACCGCACTTCTTCCACACCTCTCTCTATCTCCTCTCCACTGGCCTTGCACCTCCTTGATATGTCTGAAAAGAGGTCGAGGAGGGGGAGCCCGCCGGCATTTCACCTTCTACCCTTACTCTGTCTGTGTCTTTGGCTCGCTGGCTGGTCACCATAGAGCAAATAGACACAGTCCTTTGACTCAACTCTCCTCATTTCTCTTTCCTAGACTCTACCCTTTTTTTTTCTCCCAGGCATACTCCTCACCCTGACCAGGGGAGTTGTGTGCTTGGGTGGGGCCCTGTACCTTTACATTTTCTCTTGCTTTGTTCTCGTTGCTGGAACCACCGCTGCACCCATCCTTACCCGCCCTTCCTCAAAACCCTTGCTGCTCTCGACTGGATACAAGTGCTCAACTACCGCTCGACTACCACCGTACCGAAGAGATTCGGGGCCACCTCAATGCTTCGCCATTACAACATTGTAAAGATGACTCTAGCTTCTACAACACTCCCTACTAAAGATTAATCTTCAACCAAAGATTGGGCCGATTTATCGGAGCCTCTCTATAAATGTTGCAGTTCTGCAACCAGTAACCGTTGTAAGGTTACAAACCACCCCCAAAGCATCACCCCCTCTCCTGCGAGCCGCCCCGCCGAATGGTGTATGAGGAGAGGAGAGGTGGTGGAGGTGGGGCACAGGGAGGCGGCCACACTGCCCCCTGCACCCCACAATGAACACAAATGAGCCTTCCAGCTCATTCCAATCAATTGAAGACTTTTTTTGTTTGGTTTTCTGTTGGTAAAACAGTTTATTCATCAGAATATACATTTTTCTAGCGCCGAGGCACTGGTGTTCCAGCCATTTACATTACATTGTAAAAAGGTAGACGTTAGTAGATTGTGAACGGGGTTAGTGTGTTAGTACGTTAGCCATAATAAGTTCAAATGTTATGGGCTAAGATGGTGGGTCACTGCAAAAACTGTGTTGGTATTACAGTATAGCTGAGGTAAGTAATTGAGTGAGAGGGGGGTGGGGGAAGACAAGGAGGGAGGGTGCGGAGCAAGGCAGTGCACAGGACCCACACTATGAAGCTTGTTCAAGGGCCTGGCCAGTGAGATGAATTCTGACCAGTGACTTAAAGCCTTGGTAGGAAGGTGTACTTCTAATTGCAGATGGTAGTTTGTTCCACATCTTACTTCAGGCGCAAAACCCAGTAAACGCCAACCTTAAAGTTGGGATAAACATTGGAGTTAAACCTTCAAAAGGTTAATTCTTTTAGGTTCCTATTTTCTTTAATATTCATTGCTCCATAACCATTTCATCAGATAGAAAGTGCTTGCTTTCAGGTATATAAATTCTTGGATTGGTGTTTACATGGTCTTTCATCTGAACTCTTCAATTAAATACTTGAAACAAATAGCTATTCTGGACCTGATAATGATATGTCCAAATTAGGTGTCAGCACTAAGGAAATTGCCTTGTGAAATAGAATGTAGTTTTCGGACGAACACTCAGTCACATACGAATGTTTGATCATCATGTTCTCGGTATATTCAAGGCATTGTTTGTTATCTAAATATTTCGCTCATATATGTATATGACAACTATACGTGTAATGAATCCATTCAATGCTTACACTTTGTAAGATAATACCACAGTCACATTACTCCTCGCGACCACAGGCTACTCCTATGCGACAACTAAAAAGGTTGGTCGCAAAGAGGTCGCAAGTGGTCCCAATGTGGTCGCAAGTTTTCGCAAAGTGGTCACAATATGATCCTCAGTCATTGCCGACCTCCTTGCGACCATTTAGGTCGCAAGGTGGTTGCTGTTTTGTTTGTTCTTGTTTTACGTCCTAGCAACATCTAAGGTCATATCAGGACGGGTACCGACTTGTGACAGTGTGCACTCATGGCAACTTTATAGGGTGCTGTCCCACTTTAAAACCAGGCCTCTGGCACCATGACCTGGTATCCCACTCAGTCACATTATCCTGACACTAAGCACACCAGTCCTTGCCCTATCCTAATAATGCAGAGCGCCTGACTAGGAAGCGACAAGTATCAATTTTTAAGTCATTGGTTTGACTCCACCAGGGTTCGAACACACGACCCCACGATCTACCAGCATGGGAGATGGACGCTCTAACTCATTCGGCCATCCCGTCTGGTTGCAGCTATTGCACTAAAAATCTGTTATAACATTGGTCGCCCAGAGGTCGGTGACCATTGCTTTTGTCGCAAAGTGATCACAAGCAATCGCAAGCCGTAGTGTGACTGGGGTTTAAGCAACGACGAAACGCACTGAGTTCTTGACAGTTAAGGCCCAGTCATATACACATTAGTGGAGTAGTTGAACGTAGGTGAACGTAGTTGAACGTAGTTGAATGTACCAGAGAAGTATGGATGCTGGTATGTTCAACGACATCCAACTACATCCAACTACGATCAACTACGTTCAACTACGTTAAACTACGTTAGCCTCCACTACGTTCAACTACATCCACTAACGTGTATGTGACCGGGCCTTAACTGTTTATCCTATGTACCAACCTACAACACGTGTGCTCTGTGACATCATTAGGTTATTGACGTCATCAGGTCCACGCTGTTTACTTGGCAGGCTCGTAATTAGAGAAATTGATTGCATACAGCTTCAACTTATTAATTCCTGGCATACTGGGAATACAGGGTGACAGAGTTAATGCCAAGTTCCAGGATAGCTACAAACATGTAGCAATTTTGTAACTCATTGGTATGACTCTGCCGGGATTCAAACCACCGACTTTCCACACCGGAAGTCAGTGCTGTTACCGATTTAGCTCCCATCTATGCTTGCATAAGTAGATAATTATGCACCTTTATAAAATGTTCCGATAAATATAGGGTAATAAGCCGACATTGTCAGGATACGATAATTAATGTATTCAATAATATTGTAATGTTGTGTAGGAAGTGTGAATAAAACAGATGAGTAGGTAAATCGGCCTCAATGGTCGATTGTGTTATAGTTAGACGGCCCCTGCATGTGCGTGTGTCAGAAAAGGGAGTAACCCCAGATTTGATTCCCACATATTAAAGTTGCATAGTCCGATGGTTTTGAATTTCTGTATTTTTTCTGCAATAAATACATTAGATCGATCAGTAGTATCTACTTTACATTAGTTCAAAGTTACATTTATTTTACATGGTAAACTTTTGAGATATTTTGAGTGCAAACATGGAAAATTAGTTTTGGCATGCTTGCCAAAACTCTGACACCATAGACTTCTGTAGTAACAGCTTCTGTTAAATTGACTCAGTATTGCCTTCTACGCAGAAACAAATGCTTAATAAGTGCATCAGTATCTAAGTTAGATATGTAAAATCAAATCTAGATAATTGGTTTGGTTTAGAAAATTTGATATTTGATCGGACTATGCAGCTTTAAATAGATGTTAATTATCCGCCTATGTGGGTGTGTTGTTTTACGTCCTAGCAACATCTAAGGTCATATCAACACGGGTACTGACTTGTGACAGTGCCCATTTATGGCGACCCTATAGTGCTGCCCCACTGGGTTTGTTTTATTGTTGTTTTACGTCCTAGAAACATGTAAGATCATATCAGGATGGGACCCCACTGGGAGACCAGGCCGCCGACACCATGAGCTGATATTCCATTCAGTCACATTATCCTGACACTGAGCCAACCAATCCTTACCCTATCCTAATAATGCCAAGCGCCTGGCTAGGAAGCAACAAGTATCAATTTTATAAGTCATCGGTTTGACTCGACCGAGAACCAAACTCCCGACCTTCCGCACGTGAGGCCCGCACTCTGCTGATTGTGGAGGGTTGATAAAGGTGGTTGTATTCCTGTTGGCTGCTAGGCTGGGAAAGTGAATGTGAAGTAGGAATGATAGATAGAATTTGGGGAAATCAATTAATGTAAATGGCAATCAGTTGTTTCTCTCATTCCACTATGGCATCAAATCAGTTCCCAACCGAACTAGAATAACAGGAATTTCACAGCCGAAGTACAATTCCACCACATAACCTGCTGATCCCGTCCTGATATGACCTTAGATGTTGCCATGACGTAAAATTCCAACAACCAACTAATGTGCTGATCTTTCCCAAATCGACGCCCGGCAACGCCTTCTCAAGTGTTCTGATCCAATAGCTACAAGTAGGATTCGGGAACCAGATTAGGTCTGGATACTGCCGTTAGGTGGCGACTTTGGCCCATAATGCATTATTCTTTCCCTCTATCCATCTCCTACTCGTCTCCGCTGCCTGATACCCGGCCAGTCCTATTACCCGTAAGGCCGCCGTAAGATTAAACGCATGTTTTACACCGAAAGATGTAAGACTTTTCCATTAATATACCTTTTCCGCAGATGATGTGCAGGGAATCGGGATCCAGAATACTAGTTCTTGCTACTGTCATCAGAGGGCCGGTTGGTGCCGGAAATCCTGTCAAACCTTCATTATTTATTATTATTATTGTTATTGTTGTTATTATTACTATCATCATCATCACCACCATCATCATCTCCACCATCATCATCTCCACCATCATCATCGTCATCGTGAACTGTCGTCGTCGTTGCCGCCGCCGCCGCCGCCGCCCCGACCGCCGCCCCCGCCCCCGCCGCCGCCGCCCCCGCCATCGCCACCGACATCGCCATCGTCATCGTCATCGTCATCATCATTATTATTATGCAGGGAACCGGCATCCACAATACCATTTTTTGCTACGGCCATCAGCGGGATCAGAGGATAGGATGTGGACTGGTTAGCGCAGTATCAGGATAACGTGACTGTGTGGCATATAAGGTCTCCCAGTGGGGCAGCAGAGCCAATGTCTGTGCATCCATTTTGCTTTTCGAAGTACATGAGTAGAACACCATTGCAACTTCAGGTCTTGGCTAGGAGGAAATAGAGTTGGTTGCTAATCACCGGAGTCACTTGATGGGTTAGATTTGCATCATCTGAACTGGTAGCGTGGGACTACATAGGCCTAGCTATGGTTGGTATTGTAGTGGTCTGCACTGACCTCTCAGGCAAGTAACCACATAGACAGGTAGGCGTGGGGAGTGTGTTGATATCAGGGAGCCTAGGTGGTGTAATGGTTAGCACACTGGCCCGGAATGCAAAGAGATGTGGGTTCGAGTCCCACTCTAGGCGCACTATTTCCCATTTTCATCACCCCCATGACACTGGTTGCCGTGATCAGGATCCTGTACAAGCTTTGCGCTGTATGGTTGTTGAACCTACCCTGTGTATGTATGTGTTAGTGCATTGCCTGTATGTATGTAATTGTAAGCATTACAAGACTTACAATTCCAGGGGGACGAGTGTAGTGGTCTGCACTGACCTCTCAGGCAAGTAACCACTGGCCCGGAATGCAAAGAGATGTGGGTTCGAGTCCCACTCTAGGCGCACTATTTCCCATTTTCATCACCCCACATGACAGTATGCTGGTTGGTGGAGTTTTATGTCCTGGCAAAATAGAACATCATATCAGGATGGGTACCGATTTGTGAGAGTGCGCACTCATGGCAAATTTATAATGCTGCCCTACTGGGAGACTAGGCCACCATCACCATGACATGATTTACCACTTAGTCACATTATCCTGACACTGAGCTAACCAGTCCTTGTCCTATCCTATTAATGATGAGCACCAAGCTAGGAAGTGACAAGTATGAATTTTATAAGTCATTGGTTTGACTCGAGCAGGAATAGAACTCCTGATCTCCCGCACGGGTGTCCTGCACTCTAATGATTCGGCCACCGCGCCCGCGTTGATCGTTATAATCTACCTTACTTCAGTTTGAAATAGCTTTTTTTATTTAAAATGGCTAACTTTTGAGTTATTTGAAATGCAACCATGCAAAATTAATGTTGGAAAGCACACCAAAACTCGGACACCATAGCTTTCTGTAGTAACAGATTCTATTAAATTGTCACCTTCTCAGTATTCTCTTCTGTGTGGCAACCATGTTTAATAAGTGCACTGCTATCTAAGTTAATGCCCTGTCACATTACGACGTATCTCGCCAGCGCGTCGCCAACACGGAAAATCACTTTTTTACGTTGAGATAGGAAAAGTTGGACATATACATACCGTATACACAGTGCATGGCCAATGTATGACCAACGTATGGCTGACGTACCTCCCCGCGAAAAATGCTCGAATTATGCTCACAGTACGTTCACAGAATGCCGGTGAACGTTATATACATTATTCGATCGCCAGAACTACGCGCCATATGTTACATACATCAAGACACGCTGGAGAAATGCTAATCGTATGTTAGAGGTACGTTAGGCATAGGTTATCCATACATTGTCAGTACCCGGACTGTACGTTCCCACTGCCTTTAAAATAGGTCAACGTAGTGCAACGTAGTGAACAACGTTTGACTAACATACGTCTAACATACATCGATGTACACCTAGCACTTACATAACATATGGCGGACGTAAAATCCACACGTTGTCGAACGTTGTCATGCGTTGAAAGTTTTGTGCATGCACAAAACTTTGCCGACCCCCTGACGTGCGACGCCGTATCTCGACGAACGTTGACATACATTGATGTATACCAATGCATGCTTAACGCACGCGTAACACATACTGACATATCCCAACGTAGCAGCAAAAAATCACATAGGTCGACATACGTTGGCACAAAGCTTTGTAATGTGACAGCACCATTAGAGATGTACATTGAAATCTACATAATTCTTTTGGTTTTGAAAATTTGATGTTTTCATCGGATTATGCACCTTTAATCACCGAGCCACTATAGATAGGTTAGATTTGTGTCGTCTGAACTGATAAGCCTAGCTATGACAAATGCAAGCATTGACTAATTGACGGCCCAGTAGGTGGCGCCCCCATCGACCAACCAGTTGGCACCGGTGCTCGGCAGGCAATGAACCCGCCAAGGTGACGCCAGCTGTCGCCATGAGATGGCGCCACCCCCTAAAGTGCCCACCCCCAGCTCCCCATCCAAGAAAAGAGCAATGAAAAGGAAAAGGGGGGGAAAATGCATGATTTCACATCAACACCTATTTAATGGGAGAGCGAGTAATCTGGGTTGTATGTCTTAGCAACATCTGAGGTAAAATCAGGATGGGCACTGAATTGAGACACTGCGCGCGCTCCTGCTAGCTTCATAGCGCTGCCCCATTTAAGTCTTCTGCCATCAGTATCATGACGTATTATATCAATCACTCAGTCGCCTTATCCTGACATTGATACACGCTAGCCTTTGCCTTATTCTAATGATGTTAAGCTCGAGTTGAGGTGGTGGGTGGCAGCTGGTGGGTGGCAGGTGGTGGGTGGCAGGTGGTGGGTGGCACTTGCTGGGTGGCAGTTGCTGAGTGGCAGGTGTTGGATTTTGGTCTCCATGGTACATCAAATACCCTATAATACTAAGACGGCTCACTCAGCCTGTACTGTGTAATCAAAATGATTAAATCCACCACTTGGTGCGCTGGCTGTTCTCTTGGTTAAACAGGTGCTATATTATATGTATAAATGTATATATGAATGTGAAAGATGATGGTGATGCTGATGATGATGCTGATGATGATGTGTATTTGTTCATAGCAATTTAATATTGATGTGTATTCATACTTACCTATCTCATGTATAATATAATTGTATGTGTTTACATGTGAAACACCAACCAACAGCCGGGCTGATCAAACCCACCACAAGTTGGCACTGCAAAATTTACATTACCATTGGAGAGATAGGGAGTGAGCCGTCTTAGTATTATAGGGTCTTTGGTTACATTGTTAATGTTTTTACCTTCTTTTTTGGGGGTAGTATTGTTTGTTTGTTGTTGTTTTACGTCCTAGCAACATCTAAGGTCATATCAGGACGGGAGGGTAGTAAGTCAACTAGTTATTGTTGACTCTGCGTATATTAAGTATGATAGCAATACTACATGTTTTTAAACTATCCCCAAAAATGTATCCAAAATATGCTTATATGATTTGTTTGTTTGTTGTTGTTTTACGTCCTAGCAACATCTAAAGCCATGTTCACACACACAACTTTAGGCCGAACTAGACAAGGCAAACTAGATGAGGCAAACTAGTGTCGTGTCCACACACAGAGTGGTTTAAGGCAGAAATCGATATCTGCGCATGAGCAAGTCCATACTAACCAGCGCCAGCTTCGGTTAGTCGACGTTGCCATGAGAGAGCGTGGGTTCGACCTAGATATGTATGGACTGAATTGTATTGGTTTGGAACGGTCAAAACTTCTGCTGGGCAGTGAAAACCTTAAAATATATCATGAACAAAATATTTGTGCACCTTTAACAGGGTAATAGACCAAATTTACCGAAAAGTCAACAAACTCAGGTGTCGACTGTGACGTCCTTAATCCGCCACATCTAAACCGCTACCGTCCACACAGGCAATATGGGCCGACTTAAGCTAGTTTGCTTCATCTGGACTACCTCACGACGCAGTTTACATTGGGCGAACTATTTGAGGCGAATCAGCCCTAATCCGCCTTAGCATCGCATCCACATGGCGAATGTGAGCCGAACTAGACAAGGCAAACTAGTTGAGGCGACTTAACACCCGTGTGTGAACACGGCTTTAGGTCATATCAGGATGGTGCTTCTATGATTTTCTGCTGAATATGTGAGTATGTTGAGTACCCTTGCTGTACACTCTACCATCATCATCATCATGCTGTCGGTCGCGATGCGACAAAGACTGCTTTCATTACTTGACTGCCGCTCTCCATTTAGCTCTCTGCTGTGAGAGTTGCGTCCATGAGTCGGTCTTAATGTCTCTCAGCTTCAGGTTTCTCTTGATGGTATCTTTGAACCGGAGACGGGGCGCCCTCTCTTTCTGTAGCCAGAAGACAGTTGAGAATAGAGGATCTGCTTTGGTAGCCTGTCTGATGACATCCTCATGAGCAGCCTGCAAAAGTGTTGAAGTGCTGCTGGCTTTTGCAAATAACCAGCGGCACTCTCTCAGGGAGCAAATAGAGGTTTCACACCAGCAAGAACATGTCAAGACAGGCGCAAAACTATTTGTCCCTGCAGTGGCTGGTCGGGAGATGTTGGGAGTTCCATACATCAACCGCCCTTAATGCTGCCACAGTGACATGGTTTTCTGTTTAGGGTTTGCTCCCTTAGCCTTCGGTTCTGTCAAGGACCTGTACCACAACGCAGTGGTTTAGAACTCTGTAAGGCAGGGGCGTCAAACTCCCTGAGGTATTGCTATACCTGCACACTCTACCAGTATAGAGCATAAGCTGCCCCCGGTCTTATAATATTCAGAATGGGGTGTGCTGCACACAATGCAGCACATGCCACTTCCACGATCACCATGTACAGTACAACCCCGTTAAACCAAGCCTGGTTAAACCAAACGATCGGTTAATCCAATCTTTTTTCGGCGGACGGCAAAATACTACCATTTATCATATAAAAAAGTTGGTCAAACCAAAGTCGGTTAATCCAAAGTATCGGTTAATCCAAACAAAATAGTCAGCTCCAGGCCACTTCCGGTACAGTTAAACAACACTTTCATGTGGTTTTAAGGTCATCTGAAACTTCTGTATATGATAAATGGTAGTATTTTGCAAGGTCGGCGAAAAAAGTTTGGATTAACCGATCGTTTGAATTAACCGAGGTTTGTTTAATTGGGTTAAACTGTATATACATAGAAAAAACAATAATCATAGTGTCCACATACATTGTGCATTCATAATGCACCCCAGTTTTTGACAAAGCCAAGTCAAAGTCAAAACTCGGTTAAACCAATGATTGGTTAATCCAAACAAATTTCTAGGGTCCCCTCAAGTTTGGTTTAACGGGGTTGTACTGTACAAACCAAATATGATCACTTCAACAGCAGCCCGAAACCTGTGCCTCGGCGCTGACAAGATATATGTTCAGGTGAATAAAATATTTACCCTCCAAAACCCGATACAACACCAACATTAATATATTAAATTAACGGAATCCATATATAGTGGCATTGGTATGTCACAACCTAAGAAACATTGGTTTTTCAAAAGCAATTATTATCGAAACAAAGGAAAAATTGAACATTGTACCAGACACCAGCTTTTTAATTAGTCCTTAATTAGCACTAGTTGGCAAGTGTCAGGTCGAACCCTATAATCCGTGACGTCACAATTGAAGGAGCTAATTAGCATGTGACACGTCACGTGATGTGTCCCATAGTGCGTTATGTGATGACGTCACTGGGTCGGCACCAATTAGACGACATGCTAGATTAGGTCACTGACTGACAATTTGTAGGGAATGGAATATTTCCACCACGAAGTCACCCATTGACGGCAGTGGCAGAACTAGTGTTATGGGTGCAGCATTCTTTGTGGAAAAGATTCCACTGGGAACCGGCCCTCTGACGGCAGTGGCAAGAACTAATATTGTTGGTTGTTAGGAGCTGATGGTGCAAGATGTTTAGCGGAAAACAGTCTTATAGAAGATTTCTACAACCAATCCTATGATAAATTGTCCTTGGTCCTTTTCACATCGGTTTTGTTTACTCCTTGTCTATTTGGTCAAGGTTGGTTAGTTGGTTGTTGGAGTTTTATGTGCTGCAACAGCTAAAGCTAGGATTCCTTACACGCGGTATGCGGCATGCGGCATGCGGAATGCGGCATGCACACAGGATGGGGTCCTTTCACCCACACCCACACACAATGTCAGGTTTCCTCACCACTGTTCTCTATGGCAAACGCAGCAGCATTCGCATTCGCATGCCACACCGATCGCTACATGGACCGATTCAGTTTGCATTCGCATTCACATGCCGCGTGTAAGGAATGACCTCCATTGACTTACAGGCGTCTCCATTTTTTGCCGCATTCGCATTCGCATTCGCATGCCACATGCTGCGTGTAAGGAATGTAGCCTTTAGGTCATATCAGGACGGGTACCGACTTGTGCCAACACGCACTCATAGTGACTTTATAGTGCTGCCCCATTGTTGCTCGGTGTTTAGTCCAGGTGGTATTGAGGGTTTTGCTTTGAGCAGCCCAGCTCTAGCTTTTCTTACCAAACACTCTGTGATGAAACCAGCTCCCGATTCACCGGTCATCTCATACTTCTGGGACCGGGAGTGGTGGCCGAATCGGTAGAGGGCAGGCTTCCCGTGTGGAAGGTCGGCAGTTCAATTCTCGGTCGAGTCAAACCAATTGTAAAATGTTCTGATATTCGGCATACGGGGGAATGCAAATGTTCCATTACTGATCGGTGTACGTGACAAGGCGCATGTATGTATATGAGTCAGCCTCACAAAAACGGGCCAATCGGTGGTCAAGTGAAGATGTTGGCGTCGCAATTCTTAAAAGTGTACTGCATTTCTTTGTTTCATATTAAATTATCCTAGAAACAAATAAGGTTGTTGTATTTTCTCGACCTATACATTCAGTATAAATTCAAGGACGTTCCAACATCTCTGTCAATGCTAAACTATAATTATACCGATTGACGCTGACATCCAATGATCGACGCCGACAACTTTATCAGATGTCAGCGTCGCAATTCTTAAAATCTTGTGCATTTCTTTGTTTTATATTAAATTATCCTAGAAACAAATAAGGTTGTTTTATTTTCTTGACCTATACATTCAGTATAAATTGAAGGACTCTCCAACATCTCTGTCAATGCTAAACTATAATTATACCGATCGATGCCGACATCCATGCTCGACGCCAACAACTTCCACCAATTGGCCTCTTTTCGTGATTCTGACCCATATATATGTATGGGTTGGTGGTACCTGAGTTGGATGTAAATAGACATAGTGGTGCTGGCAGGTCTGGGTGTGATTGCACTGAGGGCCTACCTCCTCTGCTGGGATAGAGATCACCACACTCAAAAGGTCAAGGTTGGTGGCAGCCAAGGTGGCCATTCAGCTTGTGGTGGTGGGCAGACTACTGGTATTCATGGGACCAGGAATGCTGGATCCTTATTGATAGGGCCAAGAATGCTTGATCCCCATTGGGGGAAAGGGGTGGAGTGATACTCTACAATGAACCCATGTAACTATATAAGCAATAAACAAGAGGGCTGGACTCTCTCTTCTTCTTTACACTTTATACTCTTCCTTTCGCTTGTCTGTATTATTTTCACCATAGCCTGCCTACACAGCAACATATTCGAGCATTATGCTTTACATAATGATTTACTAATTTCATTCTTGTCGCTACCTAATGTGGTGCTCAGCATTACTAGGATAGGGAAATGACTGGTTAGCTCGGTATCAGGATAATATGACTGAGTGGTACATTGGGTCATCTCCCAGTGAGGCACTGCTAGAAAGTCGGTATCCATACCAACCTACTTGAAGGCTCTAATTAACATGTGTCCCATAGTGAGTCATGTGAGTGACGTCACATCTCCTACCATGACGCGAAAAGCTGCTTAGTCCGATGAAAACATAAAATTGTCAAAACCAAAACAATTATCTAGATTTGATTCTGCATATCTAACTTAGATGCTGGTGCACTTATTAAACATTTATCGTCACATGTAAGGGGATACTGAGTCAATTAATAGAACCTGTTACTGCAGAAGCCTATGGTGTTAGAGATTTGGTAAGCATGCCAAAATTAATTTAGCATTAATTCGAGCAACATGACGAATCCAGGTACGAAGCCAGGCCAAATTACATCCGGCCACTGAGTCTCCGAATGAAACCTCATTTGGAGGCCTTAGGCGTGGATTTGGACGTGTTGGAGGATGCCAAAGTCCCAGAACATCCCCCGTGGTCGTTGAGAAAGCCATCGGTTATCCTCCGACTCACGGAACTGAGGAAATCTGGGACACATCCACTCGAGTACCAAGGACTGCATGCAGAGATTCAAGGCCAGTTTGCAGACCACCTCTCCATATACACTGATGGTTCGAAAGACCAAAGCCGGGTAGCTGCTGCGGCAGTCTGCCGACGGGAAAAATTTGGTGTACGTTTGCCCGATCAGAGCTCGATTTTCACTGCAGAGGCCCGAGCACTCCTTCTCGCTTTGGAGTGTATCGAGGTATCCAACCACACTAACTATGTTATATAAAGTGATTCCTTCTCTTGCCTCCTGGCTGTTGCTGGACTGAAAACGAATCACCCTATTCTAGCAACGGTCATTTATAAAATGAACCAACTGACAACAGATGGGTATGATATCCACCTGTGCTGGGTGCCTGGCCATGCTGGCATACAAGGAAACGAACGAGCTGATCGGGCTGCGAAGAAGGCCCTGAACTGTGATCTTGAACCGTGTCTGATCCCTCACTCTGATCTGAAACCACTAATAGCCACCCACATAAAATCCAAATGGCAACATGAGTGGGATGAAAACATTAATAAACTTAAAGAAATTGAACCATCTGTGGGAAAGCCACCACAGACTCATGCGGGAGGTCGGCGGGACCAAGTGGTCCTTAGCCGCTGCCGTATTGGCCACTCGTGGCTTACACATGCTTTTCTGCTCAAGGGGGAACCTCCCCCTGAATGTATTGGGTGTCAGTCCCCACTGACACTCAAACACATTTTACTAAGTTGCGTTGATTTTTTGGCCCTGCGCCAACGGTTCTACACTGCAGGCAGTATGCATGACCTTTTTACTAAGGTAAAACAGGAAAACATTTTAGCCTTTTTGAGGGCAGCTGGACTGTACCACCTTATATAGTTTACTAAATGGATTCTATTAATTATTAATGAAACTTTTCTTTTTCTATGGGAATTTGTTTCCCTTGACCACAGATATATGATTGTGAGCTTTCTAATTTAATTAGTGTCTATTGGCACATAATTGATTGTCTGCTTTTACATGTAAAAGCGATGGTTTGAACAAAAAACAAACATTTCTCGCCGTGAATATGGCCTATGCTGCCGACACGGCGTAAAGCAACCACCAATCAATCAATCAATCAATTTAGCATGTTTCCATTTCAAATATCTCAAAAGGTAGTGATTTAAAATAAAAGTTACTTCAACCAAAAGTAAGGTAGATTATAATGATCAACCTAATATGTTTATCTCAGAAAATGAGAGAAACTCAAAACCATCGGACTAGGCAACTTTAAGGTGACTAAGGCATCTACCTTTTGCTTAGGGTAGTGGCAATTGTCATTAGGGAAGGAAGACGCAGTGCATCAGCACTAACAACATATTATCCAGAGGAATAAAAACACTACTTGTCGACAAAATAATCCGTATCCAGTTGCACTTTCAACAACTCATTGCTTTGGTATGGGGATGGATTTGATCAGATCTCCATATTGATTAAAGTTGCATAGTCCGATGGCTTTTGAGTTTCTGTCATCTTCTTAGATAAACATATTAAGGTGATCGTTATAATCTCCCTTACTTTACTGTGAAGTAACTTTGATTTTAAATGGCTAACTTTTGAGATATTTGAAGTGCAAACATGCAACATTAGTTTTGGAATGCTTGATAAAAACTCTGACATCATAAGTTTCTGCAGTAATAGGTTCTATTAAATTGCCTCAGTATTCCCTTTTAAGTGGTGACAAATGATTAACAAGTGCACCAGCATCTAAGTTAGATATGTAGAATCAGATGCATATTTTGGTTTTTAAAATTTGATGTTTTCATCAGACTATGAAGTTTTGAGGGAACAGTGCTTGTTGGTTGCCACTACCACTATGTTCATGATATTGTGCAGTTGTTTTGAATACTTATTAAGGTCTGCTTCTGACAACAAACACACAATACACCATTTTCTCTGAGTGTGGCTGACAGGTCTTAAGAGGTATACTTTCTATAGGAACTGCCCCAATGCTCAACAGTTTGCTTATAGTTTCTTGCCTTATTTTTGTATTAAGTAAATTACCTAATGATCACTTATGTGGTAATTAAGTTTTCCAGTCTTGGTACAATATTTGATGCTGGGAAATGCCAAGGCAATGACTTTGCTGGTAGGTCGTCTTGAACAGTAATAACATCAGATTCAACGTGAATATTTATTTATTTTCCTATATATGCAACAAACACATGCCATATATGGTGCTGTATAGAACATTCGTACATGGTCAAAACTCTGACATCACAATAACGCATTCGCTACTGATATAGCATTCTCATATTCACCTGATCAATTGTTGACATTAATTACATCAATGAAAATAAATCTCCCGCCCCGCCCTGCCCCCTACCCCATCTAGTTCCCCTAATTAAATGCGTCCATGAGTTATAACTTCAATATGAAATGATACAATATTCTCACGTCACAACAAAGTAAGATCTACATATCCTAGCGTTTTGGTCACAGATTTTTACTCCAAATATGATCTGTCTGTCCGTATGCACATTTATAAAAATGCATCTGGAGAGTTCAGGCGCAAAACCACGTAAACACCAATCCAAAAATGTAGTTTAAATAAAACATTTTATCCTACATATAATTTTAATTCTCACTAATTCCACTTATCATATGGTCACATGGTTATGCTCTTTCTCTGCTCTTTTTTCCTCCGAGTATAGCAAATTATGGAGCAATGAACAAAAGAAAAGGAATATACAAAAATTAAGTTTTTGAGGGTTTGATTCATATATGTATATAAATTCCCCTCCAGAGTGTGATGCGATGGGGCGCCCGCCCGGCAATTACCCGACAGCTGGGCACGGGGGCGCTCCACCAATGTGCATGAGGAAATATAGGATATACATGTTACCCTTGCATTTATACTCGCATAATGCATTATGTGTATTATAATAATATAAATAATGGAGCAAATACAATGTGTATTACATATTTATTATTACTGTTTGTCGAGATTAGTGTATATTAGGAGCCGCGCACCTACCCCAAGCGGGGCGCGCGAATGGGGCGCCACCTGTACAGCGCCGAAATGGTATCACTTCTATCACAATTTTCTTTTTGTAGGTGGGCATATTTATCAGTCCCCGCCAGAGAACTAATAAAATAGAACTCAGTCTAACTCGTGTCTGTCTACCTTCCCTGTCGTAGTGGCTTTATACATCACATATAAATACAAATATAGAAACATCATATTTATACCGACCCACCCACGGGGAGGCTTAAGACTAACGCATGTAGATATATATACATATATACATAAACAATATATACATAAACTATACCCACACAGGATTTCGTCAAAATCCAGCAACCGGAAACGGAAATAGGCCTCTATGGGCACTGCCATTTGTAAAATTGTATCTCTGATTAACAGAATAATCCAAATCCAGCAAACGGAAACGGAAATCGCTCGTCGAACTTCGTTCAGCAGCCAGCAGGGTGGACGACAGCTATTGGTTAATAATATATCAAAACAAATGCCCGCTGCCATAGAATTTGCCGATACATGCAGTTCAAAACTTAGAGTTTATTCAAAATTAAAAGAAATAAATAACAATTTGGAATAAACATGGATGCACAAATGAAATATTAATAGTTTACTCCGCGGAAACGACGGCCGTATTCGGGTCACCCGAGTTGATAGAATTTCAAATCGAACACCGCGAGTGTAGTAAAAAAAAGCAGCATAATTTTAATGCTTTGCTATAGTTATATCGGTGGGTCGGTCCTAAGCATTGCTTATTCATATTACATTTATCACTGAAGTAAATGCCAGCTAGATGTATCTACGCATATAAATGCATACATGCAGATATATACATAAATGTATATATGCACATCTATACATATGCGGCCTTAGGCACAATGCCCCATAAATACCAATGAAAAAAATAGAGATAAACATTGGAATCAAACCCTCAAAATATTTATTTTTTACTTTCTTATTTTTTGTGTTCATTGCTCCATAATCTTTTGATCACAAACAAAGTGGAATTAGTGCAAGGTAAAATGACCATCATGTAAACATCTTTTACTTTTAATTAAATTTGTGGATTGGCATTTACAGAGTTTTGTCCCTGAACTCTTCATATGTACATATATATATATATATATGCATATACATTTAGATATATATGAAGAGTTCAAATGCAAAACCACATATACACAATCCAAAAATGGAGATAAACATGGGAATCAAACCCCCCAAAAACTTGATTTTGTTATATTCCTTCTCTTTTGTTCATTGCTCCATGACCACATGATCATATGAAAAGTGGAATTAGTGAGAATTAAAATGATTTTCAGGTACACATCTTTGATTTAAACTACATTTTTCTATTGGCGTTTATGTGGTTTTGCGGCTGAATTCTTCATATGAAAAGCTGAACTCTTGCAAAACCACGTAAAAGCCAATCCAAAAATGGGGATAAACATTGTAATCCAACCTACAAAAGTAGGATTTTGTGTATAGCTATAGTCCTACTCTTTTGTTCATTGCTCCATTCATATGAAAAGGGCAATTAGTGAGAATTAAGATTATTTTTAGGTACAAATCTTTTATTTGAGCTATTTACTTTGGATTGGAGTTTACGTGATTTTGCGCCTGAACTCTTCATAACTTTATACATATACATACACATACACAAATACATACACATATATACATATACATATATATATATACATATACATATGCATATACATATAAACAGACAAACATACACACACATATATCTGATTGTGGATACACATAATTATTAATTATAGACCTGAAATTTAGTTCTGTGACAGGAATAAACTCATAGCGTAGCCACGCTAACATTATCCTCACTCGCCATCTCTTCACCATTAGCCAACATAGTCGCTAACTCTGTAGATATCACATGCGGCGATATCGGCTTGCACATCTGTCTCAAGAACACCCTACTGCTCCCTACCACCGCAGGGTGGCGCCCCAACACCGCCTTACGCCGTGCCGTCTCCTGACGTCATAGCACCATGTTGGAGCATCGTTCTCCACACGAGACCATTGGGCTGGACGAGGTGAAGCTGCCGTTGTAGTTTCGGCGTCTCGTTCTGGACCGCATCAGGCTGTAGCGTGGACAACAGCAGAGCAGGATTTTGGTGAAGGCGCGCCGGAAGTCCCGCATGGAGCATGCGTAGATGATGGGGTTCATGCCCGAGTTGATGTAGCCGAGCCAGGTGAAGATGGGAAAGACGATGTGAGCGTGTGGAACGCAATGCAGGTTGCAGATGCCGTAGAGCACATTGGTGACGAAGAAGGGAACCCAGCAGAAACAGAACACCCCCATCACAATCCCCAGAGTCTTGGCTGCTTTTTGTTCCTTGGCCAGCTTGCTGAGCTTCCTACTCAGCGCGAAGTGCTTCCACTTCCGGCTGATCATGCGCGATGGCCGAATGTCGTCTGGGTCGCCAGCGCAATGCTGGCTGTGCTGTGGACTGTCCGCTTCGCTGTCGCTGTTGGCCGCGCGGGAGTAATGGATGTGGTCGGCAGCGAACTGCCTTGCCCTGCCGCCCCCACCCCCGCCCCCGGCTCTGGCTCCGCCGCCACCCCCGCGGTGCATCCGGAGCGTCATCACCTGACCGCCGTTGCCATTCGTCGACATCACCTTAGCGCCCGCCTTGAGGCTTCGGGTTTGTTCAGCGGCGGCCACGTAGATCTTGTAGTAAGCGAAAAGGATGACTGACATGGGGATGTAGAAGCTGATGATAGACGAGAAGATGAGGTAGCCGCTATCCTCCGTGAAGGCGCATTCCTCGTCAGCGGCGGCACCGGTGGTGGTGCCGGTGCCGTGCGGCTGCACAGTAGTCGTGGCCACCAGGCGCCACCACAGGATCGCCGGGAACGAGATAGCAGCCGAGCAGATCCAGACGAGCGCGATGAGGATGAAGGCACGCCCCGTCGACATCTTGCTCGGGTAGGCGATTGGGTCTGTGATGGCCCAGTAGCGGTCGAGGGAGATGACTGTCAGGTTCAAGATGGACGCCGTGCTGGCGAGCACGTCGAAGCTGTGCCAGACGTCACACCAGTCGGCACCGAAGTACCACATCTGGTTGGTCATCTCCAACACTATGTTGAAGGGCATCACCAGTGCCCCGATAATAGTGTCAGCTATGGCAAGGGAGACGATGAAGTAGTTGGTCACAGTGCGCAGATAGCGCTCCCTAGCGATGGCTATAATGACCAGCAGGTTGCCGAGTACGGTGACGGCGGCGAACAGCGTCAGAAGGACGCCCAGTGACGGGTGCGTGTGGTGGATGGCTGGGAGCGCCGTTGCATTCCCGTCGTGCAGCGCGAACGCCGAGCAGTTCTCCATGCCGGCGACAGCGCCACCACCACCGCCGACGCCACCCCCGCCGACGCCGCCCCAGATAGTCAAGTTCGCCATGCTCCCAAAGAGCAGCTCGGTTTGATTGCACGCTGCAGGCGATGCCGCGGCGGATAACCCGGCTGCTGGACTCACGAGCACCACAGCCCTGTCAGCGGCGCCTCCACCTCCGCCTCCCCCGCTGTTAACGACTCGATACGGCAGGCTTGCGGGTGGCGGTAGCGGAGGTCGGGCGGGCACGGGACGGCCGGGGCGGGCACGGCCAGGTGCCGCCGCCGTCGCCGCCACCGCTGTCGCCGCCGCCGTGGCTGCTGCTCCGCCGCCGGGGTCCGAGAGCGCGCCCGGGTTGCGCTCGAGGGAGTTGACCCAGGTGCGCCTGTGGTACCGGTGTAGCCCCCGGCCGGCATGCCCGTGGTGCCGGCGGCTGTAGGGGGGCACGGCCGCCTTGTAGGTCCGCGGCTGCAGCACCTCGGAGACACCGTCGGGCTGAGCGTGCCACATGTCTGAATGGAAAGTTGGTTTGAAAGTAGTAGAGTCCAAGGAGCTTACGATTCACTCCAGTGGGATAAAAGAACTGGTCCTCTATAGAGGCAACCGTCGAGTAGCAGGCAGGTATCGATGCCCCCCTTAAACAGAGGCCATCCTAATTATTGCCCTCCCCTCTCCTCGAAAAGTGCATCGGTAGATAGGGGATGTAATGGGGTAAATTGGTTATATACATACAGGCCACCTGTAACTGTTAGTTGGCTGAAGTTGAGAGCATCTGAATTCACTCAATCCGATTGATCCTGCTCAGTGGACCCATTTGCAGTTTGGGTTATTTTCCGTTCCAACTAGTGGTCCACAATTGGTTCATCAAAGCCATGGTATGTGATGTCCAGTCTGTGGAAAAGTGCATACCAAAGACTCCTTGCTGCTTACCGGAAAGAGTAGCCTATGTAGCGACAGTGGGTTTCCTCCAAAGAAATATGTCAGAATGACCATATGTTTGACATCCAATAGCCGATGATAAAAATCAATGCATTCTAGAGGCGTCGTTAAATAAAACAAACTTTCTGAATTCACTCATTCTGATTTTTGTCCCCAAAAGTTCCAAATCACATATGATTAAATACAGTGGATTATGGATATATATATATATGTGTATATATATATATATATATATATATATATATCTGCACTTATGCGCCAGCACACTCCTTACTGCTTACAGGCTTCCATGATTGTACTCGTATACATGTATTGGACATCAATGCCACACAAATAAGTAACCAATGGCTCCCACACGTAACCGTTAGCATTTCCCAATCTCCACTCCACTGTCGATATATCCAATGCGTAGAGTTGGTAAAGTTCCAAGCTGCACTAAATCCTTCGTGTTTTGTAATCCATAGTGTTTGCGTTACCATATCAACGCCATCGGAGTTGGCTAAAAATATACACCCACACACTGATTAGGTATCGTCGGGATAGAATAAGTCACCATAAGATCGATGCAGTCAGTCTGAGAGTTTAGGACCCTGTTTGAAAAGCTAACTGGCCACTGAGAGAGAGAGAGTGTGTGGTGTGTGTGGTGTGTGTGGTGTGTGGTGTGTGTGGTGTGTGTGTGTGTGTGTGGAAGTAACCAGCACATGGATGCAGTCAGTTTGACAGGAAGGATCCTGTTTGAAAAGCTTGTGGTGTGTGTGTGTGTGAAAGTAATCATCCGATGGATGCAGTCATTGTGAGAGGAGGGACTCTGGAAAGCTAACTGCCCGCTGAGAGAGTGTGGTGTGTGTGTGTGTGTGTGGAAGTAACCATCACATGGACGCAGCAGTCAGTCTCACAATAAGACTCCTGTTTGAAACTAACTGACCACTGAGAGACTATGCTGTGCGTGTGTGGTGTGTGCTGGCGTGTCAGTATGCCGCAGCATGGCGTGCCGGGTTTGCTCGCAGAAACACGGCAACCAGAAGGTTTGATAGGCGTGTAGTTTTGTCAACTGTCGCCAGGTGGCCAGACTGAGACAGGTGGCGCTGTTCGGGCTGCGCGATGAGAACAGGTGCGAGTGTGGCTGAGGGTAGGGGTGGGTGTGTGTGTGCGTTGATGGTGAGGTTGAGGGTGGGGTGAGGTGGGGGGTGAGGTGGAGGGTGATGTTGATGGTGATGGTGAGGGCGCAGGTGTGAGGGTGCAGGTGGGATGGTGTGGGTGTGGGTGAAGGTGAGGGTGTGGCTGAGGGTGCGGTTGAGGGTGCGGTTGAGGGTGTGGTTAATGGTGAGGGTGAGGGTGAGAGTGATGGTGAGGGTATGGGTAGGGCTGAGGGTATGGTGGTGAGGATATGGGGGAGGGTGCAGTGATGGTGCAGTTGAGGGTGTGGTTAATGGTGAGGGTGAGGGTGAGGTCCGCTTGAGGGTTTGGTTAATGGTGAGGGTGAGGGTGTGGTTGAGGGTGTGGTTAATGGTGAGGGTGAGGATGCGGGAGTGAGGGTAAAGGTGAGGGGGACGTGACGGTGAGGTTATGGTGAGGGTGGGCGTGAAGGTGAGGGTGAGGCTGGAGCTGAAAGCCGAGCCCGAGTCCCAGACCGAGGCTGAAGCCGAGAGTAGCTGGCGGCTACCAACGTTGCACATGCACACTGCACTCACTGTCTTCTACACGCGCACGCGCATCCAGGAACTATTCTCTGCTGAGAGACCAATAACCTCCAAAATGAGATAAAGTCTCATTAGCATTTTCACAGTCTGGCAACATTTGCTATAAATAGAGGTAACCCCATAATTAACTGGTCAGCCTTGTGTCAAAGCAATTATTAGCCTCTTAGTGGTGAGATAGTCGCAGTAGACGATTTAAACCGCCAATCCGCCCTTTCTCAGAAGTGGCAGAAATAATGTTGATAATTGCTCTGACTGTGCAATCAACTGGCTCTATGGGAGCGGTCTAAATTAATGAAGGATTTCCACTATCAGTCTACACTCTGATGGCAGGCGCATTATTTAGGTTTGCATATAGCGGCTCACTGTGCAGTATGCAATGTGGAAAAGGTCTTATTAAGGATTTCCACCACCAAACTGCCCTCTGATGACAGTGGTCGGAGTTAACATGGTGGGTAGCTGGTCACTGCGCATACTTCACAGAAAAGGGTCTATTATTGAAAACATGAGTTTGATATAGGATGATATATTTAGGACGGTAGTAAAGCTAAGAACTGATCCCTATATTGAGTTATACATATATATTATATATATATGTGTTTTGATAAATGATTCCTTATTTGTAAGATATTGTCCTAAAATCAATAATTTACAGCTACAACTGACAGTACATGTTCAACAGACTCCGCCAAATTAAGCTAGTGACATCTGTTGGGAGAATCTGGAACCTCTCTAGTCGGGTACATTCCCCAACTGCCTATGATTTCACATGCTATATCTCCGTAAAGAATGCTTGGACAAATTAATAAAATACCTGATTATATTCAGATATTCATATCTCAACAGGATTCAAGCTTTTATCCTTGTCATATATCTTTTAAAAAAGACACCTATATCATATTTTTCTTCTGGAATTTCAGCGCCACTCTCTTCACGTATTACAACCCCTCCAGCTAAGCTAGTGACATCTATCGCCAGAATCTGGAACCACTCTAGTTGGGTTACTTTCCAGCTTAACTGGCAGGGTCTATTTCCCATGTATGTTTTGAGACCAGTGAATACTGTGAGAAAGCCGGTGAGATTCCTTGACTTCTAAGTCTGCTTCCCGCAGAACTATTCTCCAAATTAAAGCCTGCCGAATATGCAAATACAATGCGCGGCGGCGGTTGGGAGATTAGGGGGTTGGAGGGAGGGGGTGGTTCTGACATCGACGAAATTACCAAATTTGCAAGTAATGCACACTGTCAGATAGCGTCGAATTACATCAAATCTAGAGTTCTTAAATTAACTGTGCCTCCAATTATGTTCGGGGAGGATAATTGTGAACTGGCATATTGCTTTTGCTACGGCTAATACAGTGCGCAAGGAAGGTTCTAGTGAGTTTGTGCGCCGGGTGGTGGCGCCACCAGCGGCATAACCCAATAACATGTAATATATCCATTTCCGAATTTCGGTGATTTTATATTCGCATATATATATATTTATATAGCAATTATGTATAAACATAGATATATATTATATATATATTTATATATATTTATTGGTTTACGTCCTGCAGTGACGGTATATGATGAGTTTGGCCGCGCACCGGTGGCGCCAGCGGCGGAAATTGGAACTACAACGAGCTAACATGCTTAACGAGGGTTAACTGGTAAATGGTCTGTCCTTTCTTTATGGCAGATATAAACATTACATGTGTATAAATTGCGTAGAGAAAATATCGGGTTCGAATCCCGTCTGCCTAGGTTATTTGAAATATTACGTGTGGCGTTCTCTGTGGCGGAGTGGTTAGAGTGTCTGACTTTTTTCTAGGTCAGACTCCTAATCTGAGGGTCGGTGGTTCAATTCCCTGTGCACCCAGCTCTGCCAATTTGGTTTTCCACCGCTGTGTATAACTTACAGCATCATCAAAGGCCGGTTGCTCTCATACCATGTCTATATCGTGTGGGAGGTTAAAAATCCCTTGGGTCGGTAAACGTGTAGGCTTGGGCTTTCTATCGACCAGCAGTGGAGTGGTGAAGACCAGTCGTCTGTGACTGGGATTTCCCCTGCTTGGGACAACTAATGTACCAATACAAAAAAAGAAGTTAAAAATGAGAGACAAATAAGTGTTCACACTTCCTGTCTACCATTCGCTATATCGTAATGTAATAAATGAAATGTGACTGACCAAACGGGTGGCCAGAAATATTTGGCCCGTTGTGTGCGCAACTGGGTTTCTTCGAGTCTAGGCTCGCGTTATATTGGTCACTTTTTCAACGTTTACGCCTATAATTAATTATATAACATTTATACAGCATATATATTATATATATCGCCTCTACTTGAGGACGGGTGATTGTTGATGACAGAATTCAGGAGTATATTGGTGGGAAAACAATGGTTATATGCGATGGATGCTTAGATGTACCACCAGTAGAGTACATGCCTACTACTCCTACTGCTGAGAAATGGGGGTGAGGGTGAGGGAGTGGGGTGGGGTAGGGTGGGTGGGCGACTATGAGCGATGGAACCAGAATCTAGCTTTGTTCTCAAACGCCCGGGTTACAATACTGACATTATGGACACACACGTGGGATCAGTTTACTGTGGTGTTATGCCCCGTATTTGGTTAGTCACACTTTAAGAGGTCCCACCGACTACCACTCGCCTTCATTCTTTACACTGATACACGCCTCTCTCTTTGTCTCTGTCCCTTTCTCTCTTTCTCACTTTCTCTCTCTCTCCTGGAAATCAGAATGCAACTGCGTCTCCTTGACTTAGTGGCTGGAGGAGTAGATGACTCTTCCGTCATATTATACTCGTATAATGGCTTATACAGCATATCATATATCATATCCACTGTCCATGAACCATAGGGGGATCTGAGCAGTTTGAAACAATGTTGGTTACTCTTGGAAGTAACATAATACTTTTCTTTCAATCAGGAATAAAGAGGCAACGTGTGCTTGTTGTAGCCGGTGTGTATAGCTGATGCACACCGATGGCGTCTATTGGGTATTACTCATTTTCCTATACCAAACAGAGAGCACCCGGTATGGAAGAGGAGGTACTGCGCATTGCTTAGTCCAGCATTTCTAGTTGAATAACCTCCTGAGGTGATGAATCCGGATACTTGTGATGCAGTGAAGTCAGGCATCCAGTCAACAATTATTACTGCTGTCATCAGTTATCATCTAACACATCATTGACCTAAAATAATATCCAGACAAAACTCAGCTCTTGAAATAATACATCTACAATTTCTGCAAGCTCAGCCGATTCAAATCGGGTATCTTCCAGAATCGGCTATTGCCAAATTGGCAGCGACTTGAGAGTGTTTTTCGGATCATGATCGATATCAAGTGGGAATATCCTGAAGAAGAAATATCCAAACTGACCCATCACATTTACGTTGGGTTTGCAGCATTGTGGCATCAGTCAGACGCGACCTTATTGATTGGGTAATAAATAACACCAGCGGAGCACAGTTAGGCCACTACTAGGTCTGCAACATGTGCGCGATACTTGTATCTGGATCCTAATGTTCAGGTTAGACAGGATACATCTGGAGGGTGGGGGGGCGGGTAGAGAGAGGAGGTACTGAACCAATGGCACAATATGCACCTCACATCCTACAGTCCAGTAACTACTAATTAAGTAATTACTATTTATCTTCCAAGCAGTTATAATCAGAATACATTGGCCTATTGTGTCAAGGCTACTGTATCCATAGTAACACGTTGATTGATGAATAGCTAACTCTCCCTACTGGAATTTCTCATCCGCACACTATGCAATTGCGGCATCCGACTATGTGTGCGAAAGGGAAACCTTCTCCCACCGATTGGTGTTAGTTCAATCGGAGCCTGAAGATATTTCAAGGTGAGAATACAGCCAGCACAGCATTGTTGTTGACACACTTCCGATGGATGAAGCCCTCACGATCCTCCAAACTCAACACAATGAATGGTTCGGGTTGGAGGCTATGCAAACTGAAGACAACGCTTCAAGTTGAGACTATGCAAACTCAAGACAACGCATCGGGATGGAGGCTATGTAAACTCGAGACAGCGCTTCGGATTGGAGGCTATGTTAGGCGCATCCGAAGTGAGGCCAGGCCTGGTGGGCTTGGGTACCAGGATGGAAGAGACGAGAGGGTGAGTGTCACGCCTCGACGTCCAACGTTGTGACTGCAGCAAGGTACACACTGTCGACACGGGGAGCCAGTTGTCGGCATGTGGCCCTGTCAACTGTCAACTGTCAACTGCCATCTATCAGAAGCAAGCCCTCAGGGACAGCGGGGTGAGACGGCGGCAAAGACGAGCTGTAGATGGCGACACCTGAAACAGTAAAGACATCCATTAGACATGGGTTTGGAACAGCTGCTTGTCAGAGCCTATGACCGCTAGGTGTCACTCCAGCAATCCTGGTCAGGTGACAGGGCTGTCGAACAATCCTTTAGAAAAAGTGTCAGATTTGTCGGTTGGTTGTTGGAGTTCTATGTACTGACAACATCTACGGTAATATCAGGATGGGCACCGACTTGTGACAATGCGCACTCGTGGTGACTTTTGTTGTTGAAGATTTATACTGCCTATCATGGATAAGCCTGAATAGGCTTGTTTTCACCATTAGACAGTTTGTAGTGCTTCCCCACTGGGAAATCCTGGCCGCCAGCAACATGACCTGATATCTCACTCAGTAAAATTATCCTGACACTGTGCTAACCAGTCATTATCCTATCCGATTAATGCCGAGCGCCAAGATAGGTAGCCAGCAACATGACCTGATATCCCAGTCAGTCACATTATACTGACACGGAGCTAACCGGTCCTTTCTCTATCCTATTAATGCCGAGTGTCAGGCTAAGAAACGACAAGTATTAATTTGATAAGTCATTGATTTGACTAGACCAGGGTTCAAACCCATGAATCCATGGGTTCGGATACCCCAATTTTCCAAAAGAAGAAGCGGACACGGGAATCATGATTCAGCCATTCGTTTGGTCCCAACATCAAGTTCCGATCCAGACAAGTTACGGATCCAGGTGGAAGTAGTCCCCATCAGCTGCATCACTTTGTTGGTTGTTATTTTACGTCCTAGTAACATCTAAGGTCATATCAGGACAATTACCAACTTGTGACAGTGCACACTTATGGCAAATTAATAGTGCTGCCCCACTGGGAAATCAGGACACCAGCACCATGACCTGATATCTCACTCAGTAAAATTATCCTGACACTGTGCTAACCAGTCATTGTCCGATCCGATTAATGCCGAAAGCCAAGCTAGGTAGTGACAAGTATCAATTTCATAAGTCATTGGTTTGACTCGGCTGGGATTCGATCTCCCGACATTCCGCACGGGCAGTCTGCGCTCTACCGATTAGGTAAACACGTCCAATAGCTGCATGACAAATATGTAGGGCATGTTCATTTATTTATGTCTTCATTTGCTGTTTCATCAAAGAAGTCAGCTACAAAATCTATTACTTATTATATATATGATGTAACTTCCTTTGCACATTATTGAAAGCTGCTTAGTCCGATGAAAACATCAACATTTCAAAACAAAACAATTGTCTACATTTAATTCTACATATCTAACTTATATACCGGTACACTTATTGGTGGTCAATTTCTTCGACGTATCTTTGAGTAGATACAGTAACAAAAACAAATCTTGTCTGACCAAACTTTTTGAAATGATGAATAAATGGACGAATATTCTATTTTTAGACCAGCCAGAAGGTTACTGCGACAACTTCTAAGTGTGTCCATCGTGGAAGAGGTAAAATAATTATACCCAGGCAAGCTGACCATCGCAAAGCTGCTCGTGTATGCATGCTGTCACCTCTGTCCATCAAAACAGCACTTTGACGGCGTCGGTTTGAGGAGGCGCCCTCCGAGAAAATTCCCACCAGGGGTAGGGTTATGGATTATCCCCGCTAGATGACTCTTTTAGGAGCTGCTCCAAGTGGTGCATCCGGGCATGCAAACCTTTACACCTGCGTCCCCATAAACATACATGCACGCCCGCACATACGAGCGGGCAGTTGTGTACATCCGTTCTAGTCTACAGGGACTAGTTAAATGATCATGGAGCACCGGAAGTTGTTGTCATGAGATACCCCGCATCTACATCGACACCCCTTCACACACATACAAATACACATGAGAGCCACTGAGCACACAGTGGGAAACTGTATTCATTCAGTCTAGTCTACTGGGACTAGTTGAGCGATAATGGAGCACTGCAGCTTGTTGTAATGAGATACTCCCTATCCACATATGCCTTCCTTCTTTGTTATCACACCTGTACACATGCAAGCCATGTGGCAGTTGTATTCATTTGGTCTAGTCTACTGGGACTAGTTGAGCGATAATGGAGCACTGCAGCTTATAGCGAGATACACCGCATCCACTTCCCTTCTCCTTCTCACGCACATGCACACACAGTCACACACATGAGAGCCACTGAGCACACAAGGGGCAGCTGTGTACATTCAGTCTAGTCTACTGGGACTATTTGAGCGATAATGGAGCACCACAACATGTTGTAGCGATATACACCATATCCACATCCCCTCTCCTTCTCACACACATACGAGAGCCACTGGGCCCACAGCAAACAACTGCATACATCCAATCTAGTCTACTGGGACGAGGTGAGCTATAGTGGAGCACTGCACCTTGTTGTAGTGAGAGAGCCCGCATCCAAATCTCCTCTCATTCACACACACACTGACACACACGAGAGCCACTGAACACATAGCAGACAGCTGTGTACATCGGATCTAGACTACTGGGACTAGTTGAGCAATAATGGAGCACCACGCCTTGTTGTCGTGAGATACCCCATATCCACATCCCTTCTCCTTCTGTCACACATGCACACACACACAAGTCAAGCAGGCAGTTGTATTCATTTGGTCTAGTCTACTGGGAGTAGTTGAGCGATAATGGAGCACTGCAACTTATAGCGAGATACACTGTATCCACATCCCCTCTCCTTCTCATGCACACACACACTCACACACATGAGAGCCACTGAGCACACAACGGGCAGCTGTGTACATTCAGTCTAGTCGACTGGGACTAGTTGAGCGATAATGGAGCACCGCAGGTTGTCGTAGTGAGACATCCCACATCCACATCCCCTCTCCCTCACACACACACACGCTCTGCCGTTCATACCTCCACACACTGGAACGCGTGGCGCCGCCGGAAATGACCCTAGTCACGTGGAAGCGGATCCCTGGCGGTCACGGTTCGCTACTTCCGGTCGGCGAGTTGATCCCAGATGGTTGGCTCTACAGCAGCCCAATGCGGTGGCCATCAAAGACGCTGGCGCCCCTTGGTGGCGGTGAAATTGGTAACTTGGAGGGAACGGGATGAGGAGTGGGCGATAAATGGGGTGAGGAGGGGTGTGGGAGTGGGGTGTTAGTGTGTGGGGGTATGGCTTTCTTCGCATTGAGCCCATTGATCGCATGGGTGCGCACGCAGCTTGATGGTGTGACCTACATAACACACAGACTCAGATGTAGTAGGGCTAAAGCCACGCTTACTGACCCACTTGCTATCCGGACCGCACTTCGTCCACACCTCTCTCTATCTCCTCTCTGTTCCCTTGCTCCTCCTTGATAATGTCTGAAAAGTGTCCCAGGAGGGGGAGCCCGCCAGCATTTCACTTTCTACTCTTACTCTGTCCGTGTCTTTGGCAAATAGACACAGTCCTTTGACTCAACTCTCCTCATTTCTCTTTCCTATACTCTACCCTTTTTTTCTCTCCTGGGAATACTTCTCCCCCTGATAAAGGGAGTTGTTTGCTTGGGTGGGGGGCCCTTTACCTTATCGTTTCTCTCGCTTTGTTCTTGTTGCTGGAACCGCTGGACCAACCTTTACCTATCCCTTCCTCCTGAACCCTTGCTGCTGTTGACTGGATACGACTCGCCATGAGAGCACACTGTCACAAGTCGGTACCCGTCCTAATATTACCTTACATGTTGCCAGGACAAAAAACTCCAACAACCAACAAACCAAGCTTTCATTCAGGCGTAGAGAGTCATTTATTAATTATATAGGACCTGTGATGTGGGTATCGACCATCGTATTATCATGATGCCTGCCATACGAATGTACGTGTGAAGCAGGACCAATAGCACTAAATGTTGCGATTCGAATTTACATAGAGCTTTTGCTCTTGTTTCGCAAGGCAATACAACTTAATACAACTTTACCAAATGAATACAGAAAATAACTTCTGCTTACATTCTAAATACCATGTAAATATTCACATTGATCTGACTAATATTGCTATAGTCATATGAGAATACTGTTGCCATATTGCTGTGGAACTTGTGAGCTACAGAATTTCATTGTGCTATATGCTGTAAATTGTGTATTCAACTGGTATTGTATACCTTATTCTATATATATATATATATAGCTTTTTTGTGTAAATAATCTTGAATTTGGAAAATGGCTAGAAGACCAGTGCTTCGGCAATGACAGTAGACTTTTTTAAAACTTTAAACTTTTTTTATTGAGGCTGTATTTATACTGTCCATAGCATATAAGCCTGGGTATTCAGGCTTGTTTTCAATGCTGGCCAGCTGTAGTGTTGGTGTTATCTTATCACGCAGTAGCTGAGGTGTGAGTTGGGGTGGGTGGCGGGTGCGGGCTGGGGCGTGTGGGGCTCCATAGGCTTCATTAACATTCCATCTGTTACATTTGACCAGCGTTAGACGCAAATTAAGTGTGACAAGTAATCCCCTCACGGACGGAACAGACTTTATACAGTTAGTCCTGATTCCCCAGCCGAATTAGCAGCCACTGGTAAGTGGCAGACGACAACTAGGATTTTGCGCGGGAAATGCGCGATGGCCCTGAGCAGCTGAGCATGCGCATTGTCATAGTGGCGACGCTAGGTTGCTGCGCATGTCAACTCGGGCGTATTCGATTAATCAACTCGGGTGACCCGAGCCACTTTTTGGCGCATGCGCAGACTCTACATCCTCGGGTTGCATAATCGAACACTCCAACACGCTCGGGGCGGAAACAATTGTGGCTTAATCCAAAACATTCTTTTTTTTTTTACTAGCCGATATAACTACACCAAAAATAGGATTTAAAGTATTTTTTGATTGCATAGTTTAGTTATATTTCCATTTCATTGATCTGAATTATTATTTGTTTAAACATTAAAAAAACACATAGGACTTGTACTGCTACAGGACGGTATCAGCACAAATGTAAAGTCATTGCTTCTAGCCAACCCCAGCAAAGACGTGGGTTACTGGGGTCGGGTCGTTTTGCACATGGCACGTGTATTTCTCGACTCCATTCGCGGTGTTCGATTTGAAATTCTAGCAACTCGGGTGACCCGAGTCTCCCGGGTCGTGTTAATCGAATACGGCCCTGAAATGGACCAAGCCAAAAAGCAGCAAACGACAGAGGCACTGTGACGTCACAGGCGTCTTAGGAATAACCTAGCAGCAGAAATGGTGCATGTCACGCATTCAAATGCACTGTCAACGGAAGCAGAATCAAATATATATAATATATACAGGATATGCAGTGGGCATGTGTGTGACATGCACTTCGTAGGATGCCAATCCGTCATCAGCCAATCACAGCTCTTCTTTCATCGGGGCTGCTGGACACATACTCCCAGGACACTCTCCTCCAGAACAGACGGGATGGCCGAATGAGTTGAGCGTTTTGGTAGATCGTGGGGTTCGAACCATGGTTTCGAACGTTGATCGAGTCAATTCAATGAATCAATGAATTAAAATATGAAAATTGTCGCTTCCCAGCGAGGCGCCATGCATTATTGGGATAGAGCAAGGACTGGTTGGCTCAGTGTCGGGATAATGTGCCTGAGACGGATATTAGGTCATGATGCTGGCTGCCTGTCTCCCAGTGGGGCAGCAATATAACGTCGCCATGAATATGCACTGTCATAAGTTGGTACCCGTTCTGGTATGACTTTAAGGCCCTGTCACATTACGGCGTATGGCGGGAGCGTATTGAAAACCTACGTAAGCCGTGCTGATGCCAGCCTATGATCACCTTCGGTGAACTTTCGGGTGGGTTTGAGCGTATGGGGGACCTATGAGGAGCGTATGAGGAGCGTATGCGGAGCGTATGAATATTTTAGGAGCGTATGCGGAGCATATGAGGAGCGGATGAGGAGCGTATGAGGAGGGTATGCGAAACCTATGCGCGACCTATGTTATCTCTCCGCGGTCTGCCGCTTGGTGGCTCCTGGGTATATATAGCCTGCAGCAACAGTCTCCCCTCACTCTGCCACCATGCCTGCTAAGAGGAACACCACTGCTGCTGCTGCTTCTGCTACTACTACTACTACACATACTACTGCTACTACACCGGCCTCCAGAGCTGCTGTAACTACAGGAGGAGGACTAGGCCGTGGGAGAGGCAGAAAGAGGCAGACTTTGTTACAATGCTCTCCATCACCAGCCTCCTCACCTGCCTCGCCACCTCGCCACTCTCCACACCACTCTCCAGAACACTACTCTCCAGAACACCACTCTCCACTGGAGGAGCTGGAGATGGAAGTGGAGAGGTCGACGACGCAATTCTGGCGTCCCCGCTCCAGCTCGCCATCTCCTGCCTCTCGGGGCAGCTCACGGGCATCGTCCGCTGCCTCCGCCGCCTCCGCCGCCACCACCACCTCCAACGCCTCCACCAGCACCGGTGCCATCAGCACGTCAAAGAGACGGAGGGCCAAGAAGAGCGACTGTTCTCTGTCGGTCTTCAAGGAGGATCAGATGTTGGACTTCCTCCAGGAGAACCCCATCATGTGGAATATGAAGCTCTCGGATTACCACCGCTCAGACAGAAAGGCCAAGATGTGGGAGGACCAGGTGACCCTTATGGGGACCACAACAGTCCATCTCCAGAAGTAGTTCAATTCACTCAGGGACACGAACACGCGGCTCCACAAGAAAAAGAGCGGGGACGGAGCCACTGACCTGACTGAGCGGGAGCAGTGGATCCTGTGCAAGTTCGGGTTCCTGCGGTCCGTCGTCCGTCACCGACCGGAGCCCTGCAGGAGTGTAAGTACATAATCTTTTATCGTTCTGACAAGTGCAGCCGTTAGTATTCTCGTAAAACCGCTTGTATTCTAAGTTTCTTATGTTATGCTTTTGTTGTATTTATGTTTGTTTGTTTGTTGTTGTTTTACATCCTAGCAACATCTAATATTCTAGTAATTTGTTAATGTTATTTCTTTCTTTAATGTTGAGTTGTTGTGTAGTTGTTCTTAAATCGAGATTTTGACAATAGATGTATCGTGATATAATCGTTATAAATCCATGTTTGCATTTAACGTTAATTATTTTTGCTTTATATATTTTTGATTTACTGTTGACTTGTCGTGTCTTTTGTCGAAATATCGATTTGCATTCATGTTACTTATGTTGTGTTATGATTTTGTATTGCAGTTGGCCACTCCTGTCGCCACTCCGCAGCTCGATCTGAGCGTGGAGGAGAATGTCGGGACCGATGTGGAGGTGGCGATGGACGAGGATCTTCCACCCACTCCTCCCGCTAAATCCCAAGAGCGGGGAAAGGGGAGAGGGAAGCGATCTGCCCCAGACGACAACAACCTCCTCGCTGCCATCCGCAATAGGTTCGATGAGTCTGCCGACATACTCAAGGTGATGCAGCCGCCTCCTCCTCCACCTCCACCGACCATGACGAAGCGAGTGGCATTCACCAACTATATGCGGGACATGATCCTCACGATGCCGGAGGAGCGGTTTGTGTCCATTTGCGGTGCACTCAACCGCATGGTGTCGCACCATCTGGAGGAGGAGGAGGAAGGAACATTCGTGGCCCCGGTGGTTTGTGTGGCTGCTCCTGCACCTGCTCCTGCACCTGCTCCTGCAGCTGCTCCTGCACCTGCTCCTGCACCTGCTCCTGGACCTGCTCGTGTGTCTGCAAGTGAGGCATACCAGCCTCAACCCCACCAGTGGACGCACCAGCCACCACCGGCATCACCATGGGCTTCACAGACACACGAGTATGTGCAGCACTATATGGGGCAGCCGCAGATTCCTCATCAGCCACAGCCACAGCCGCCTCTGCCAAGTCTTCCGCCTCAGCCTCTACCTCCAACCTCCGTAGGTCATGAGGCGGCCGCAGCTCCGCTGGTGGTACGGCCGTCACCGCCGCACACTGCTGGACAACTACGGACATTAGGAATGGCGGGGCACACGAGGGGCTCTCCCGGAGTCGTGGTGCGCGCGGTTGCTCCACCGACTGTGGCCGGGGACTTGCGCTGCTGCAGACATTGTGACTCCGACACGCGGCGACCCCACCCAAGTGAACTTGTCTGAGTCGGCCAGCCCAGAAGGACTATTGAACTTGTCGGGGCTGTCTGGCATATCTGGCATGTTGGGCGCAAATGTGGACTTATTCCCTTCGTCAGCCAGACAGTCACCAGCTGATGCCACTTCTAATGGCAAGGGAGAGAAGTGATTGTAAATATGTGTATATATGTAGTGTTAGTTTTTATTTATCTTTGTACATTTGTATGTATATATTGTATGTTTATATATTGTTTGTACATTTATATGTCAAGATTTTTAAATAACTAAATACACTGTCAATTTTAATTTGTGTGCGCGTGTTCAGTAAAGGCATGCCATCATTTAATTGTTATACATTAAAGTACTATTAAAATTAAAATTAAAATTAAAACATAAATAAAAACTTTAAATTTAAAATATTTATAATAATCTTTCTCCTTCCCTTTTCTCCCTTTCCTCCTTCTGTCTCTCTCTCTCTTCCTCCCTCTCTCTTCCTCCCTCTCTCTATCTCTCTTACTCCCTCTCTATCTCCCTCTCTCTCTATCTCTCTTCCTCCCTCTCTCTCTCCCTCCCTCTCTATCTCTCTTCCTCCCTCTCTATCTCCCTCTCTCTCCCTCTCTATCTCTCTTCCTCCCTCTCTCTATCTCTCTTCCTCCCTCTCCCTCCCTCCATCTCTTCTCTCCCTCCCTCTATCTCTTCTTTCCCTCCCTCTATCTCTCTCTCCCTCTCTCCCTCCCTCCTCTATCTCTTCCCTCCCTCCCATCTCCCCCCTCCCTCCCTCTATCTCTTCTCTCCCCTCCCTCCTCTTCTCTCTCTCCCCCTCCCTCCCTCTAACTCGTCTCCCCCTTTCTGTCTCTGTGTCACTCTATTTTTCCCTGTGTTCTTAGTATGTATGTAAAAGATTAATTCATGTAAAAAGAGAGGAGATTCATTACAATTACATTAACTAGATGACTTTAAATTAGGGAGCGAAAGAACGTAACAGACATGTAAAATTGTGTTTTCATATCTATAAAATGATATCATTTATTTTACTAGACATATAAACATATTAGCATCTCATATAACAGGAGACATGTCACAACATCACAGACATAAAAACAAACAACACAAAAAACACAAAGTTTGCAAAAACAGTAGACAGACACAGCGCATACAGACTGATAAAATGTTTTGTCAGATCATCCTGTCTTGCCATGACAGTGCTCCGGCGGGTGAGACGACCCAGTCTTTAATTAGATTGCGCTGTTCCTTTCCTAGCTTGGACGCGGTGTTGGGGTTAACAGGTACAACGTTAATGTCAGGAAGGTTGTGGCCCTCTCGCCAACCTCCAGGCACAAAGTTGTTGTTGGCTGTCTCGGGACGATCCAGCTGCATGTTCTGTAGCGCTGGGTAGCATGTCCTCATGAGGTTGTGCAGAACAATGCACGCCTTGACGATGATCTTCACGTTGGAGGGGTGGTGCTGCATAGTCGTCAGGAGCACTTGGAAGCGGTTGGCTAGAATGCCAAAGGCATTCTCCACCACTCTCCTAGCTCGGGAAAGCCGGTAGTTGAAGAGTCGCTCGTCATTGGTCAAGCCCCTCTTGCCGTACGGCTTCATCATGGTCGGCCGCAGGGCAAAGGCGTCGTCACCGATCAGAAAATACGGCACATCCTTCTGGCCGTCGACGAGCGGTTCAGGGTTCGGAAAGCCGATGGTGCCACCTTCTGTGCACGCCTTCAGCTCGGAGGCGTTGTAAATCTGGGCATCGGACGCGGAGCCCATACCGCCAATATCTGCCCAGATAAATGTGTAATCCGCATCTACAAGCGCCAACAGGACCACGGAGAAAAAGCCCTTGTAGTTATAGTAGAGCGACCCACTCTTTGGAGGGCACCGGCAGGCGATGTGCTTCCCATCCAGAGCGCCACAAGTATGGGGGAAATTCCACCTCTCTGAAAAGAGGTCCGCGACGGCACGCCACCCTTCTGGAGTCATCGGACACGTCATGACCTCGGCCATGTACTCGTCCACGATGGCCTTACAGACTTCACGCACTATCAGCGACTGTGTGTTGTGGGGCACCCTCCACCCAAACTTCATGGAGGAGTATTTTGTGCCAGATGCCAGGTGCAGAGTAAGTGCTATTTTCAGCGCCGGGTCGAGCGGCACCCTGAATGTGGTCCGTTTTTTGGCGATCCTCGGTCCCACTCGCGCCACAATCTCGTCAAACAACTGGGGAGGCAGCCGTATGAAGTTCACAAATGATGCGGTGTCCTCGCTGCGGAGCTCGACCATCAGGTTGTCGAACAAGCCAAACTGTGGCCACCTCCCAATCCAGGGTCTGACCCACACTGATCGTCGCCACCGCTCCCTCCTCCTTCGTCTCTCGATACGGGAGGCCAGAAGAACCATGAGGAATAGAGTAAGCTGATGGTGATAAAGGGCAACTCTGTAGAAAAGCTGGAACTGTACTTGCAGTGCCTGGGCATCCATCCTGTATGAGCAGCAGAGCAGGAATGACCGAAGGAATGGCGTGGGTCGCCTTTATATACCGAGACCATAGGTCAGGCATACGCCGCCATATGCTTCACATACGCTGCGCATACACTTTGCATACGCTGCGCATACGCTTTTCATACACTCTCATACGCAACGTGTATGTTCTGCGTATGCTGCATACGCCGGTGATACGCCCGTGACGCAAGTTGAGCATATGAGTAGCATACGTCGGCATACCCCTAGCATACACCGGTGTACCCCCAGCGTACGAGGAGCGTATGACGGCGTATGCTCAGCTTATGTGTCGCGTAAGAACCATACGCCCCCGTAGGTCGAGATTTTTTTAGCATGCACAAAAAAATGGGGATGGACGGATTTCTGAAAGCGTATGGCTTATGAGGCATACGCCGGCATCTGGCGCCATCTGGTGGCATATGAGTAGCATATGAGTAGCGTATGAGTAGCGTATGAGTAGCGTATGAGTAGCGTATGAGTAGCGTATACGGCGTATGCCGACGTATATGACGTAATGCGCATACGCCGCCATACGCTCCCGCAAAAAAACCCTAATGTGACAGCCCCTTTAGATGTTGCCACGACGTACAACCAACCAATCTTACGCCGGATATCTAAAGGCCCGTTTATACTTTTGACCGCCTGTGACGGCGCTAGACGACGCTAAACGGCGAAAGCCAATGCTCCCATTTAGACTTTACATCGATGCTTGATGGCGTTAAGCTAAGATTCCTTATACCTGGTATGCGGCATGCGAATACGAATGCGAATGCAAATAAAAATCGAAAAGCATGTAAATGAATAGTGGTGCTTCCATACGTCCGAATGCGAATGCGAACGTGAATGCGGCAAATGGATCGACCCATGGACCGATCGGTGCAAATGCAAATGTGAATACTGCTGCGTTTGCCATAGAAAACAATACTGTTCCTTCACAAATTTTGAGGAAAAAGCCCCATAAATGTTGGGAGTTGGCATATATCTATACTGCTTATACAACATTCGCATGCTGCATGCCACATGCCGCATACCGCATACAAGGAATCTTAGCTTGAGACTGCACAACATGGCAGAAGCGTTGGCCAGAGTTCAACTATGTTGACTATGTTGACTTTAGGCCGACCGACGTCGGCAGTTCAGCTCTGGATTAAGACGTCAACCAGTAGATTATGATGATATCCGACTGCGCATGCGCTGAAAACGTCGTCGAGAGCAAAACAAAGGTGCCCTGCCATTGAGTTTACCGATAGCCTATGCAAAACGTCCATTTTAATCTAAATTAATAGAAATACAGAGAAATTTGGCATAAACATGGATACACAAATGCAATATAATAATATAATTAATATAGCTAAGACACAACTATCCATACGGAAAACGTGGACAACATAGGTCAATGTTGGTGACTGTGTGTGTCAAAGCATTCAGACTTTCATGGGCACATTCCACTCGTAGCACTCGCAGGGGCGTAGCTAGGTGTACGCGCGTACACCAAAACGTCCACATCGTTTTGTCCAAAACAAATAAAATTAAAAAATAATAAAGAGAGAGGGAGAGAGAGAGAGAAAAAGGAGGCATGTACTAGTCCAGAGTCTAAAATGTGTAAAATCCGCCAGGTTAAGCTTAAGCGGCCCCCTAAACCCCCTGCCAAAATTAGGAGCACACATCGTTAAAGGTCTAGCTACGCCACTGACTCGCCACCATTTTGCTCCGTCACACAGCGCTAACCGGCATAAAGTTGATGGCGTCACACGCCGTCAAAAGTATAAACGGCCCTTTTACTGAGCCACTTGACAGCTCTGTACAAAGTGATCAAGTCACAGCGGAAGCAGCGTGTCAGTGCATCAATTCCTCCACTGGGTCAGCTGCTCACATCGACCCTGACCTTTGGATATCAGAGCAATACCCAGCTCACATGACACAGGAGTTAATCAAGGGTAATTATGGGTTAATAATTAATGAGCTGTAATTACAAAATTAGAACGGGGATCTAGGACGACGCTGCTGTGGCTAACCTTAAAGCCCCGGTCACATCACCGTTAGTGGACGTAGTTGTTAACTTCAGCCCCGTTCACACAGAACAACTTTAGGCCGAACTAGATAAGGCGAACTAGAGGAGGCGAACTAGGCGTCCTGTCCACACAAGCAGTACTTGGGGCGGTTGAAGGCAGAAATCGATCTCTGCGCATGAGCAAGTCCATACTAACCAGCGCCAGTTTCGGTTCATCGACGTCACCATGAGAGAGTGTGGGTTCAACCTAGATATGTATAGACTGAGTTGTATTGTTTTGGAACGGTCAATACTTCTGCTGGGCAGTGAAACCCTAAAAATAAATGATGAAAAAAAAGTATCTGTGCACCTCTAGCCGGTTCATAGACCAAATTATATTATATAGTGAGACATGCTTAATCTGCCTCAAGTAAACCGCTACTGTCCACACAGGCAAGGTGGGCTGACTTAAGATAGTTCGCTTCATCTATACTACCTCGCGAGGTGGTTTACTTGAAGCAAACTAGATGAGGTGACTCAGGCTTAAGTCACCTCAGCG
The DNA here is from genome assembly GCA_030323885.1 of Branchipolynoe longqiensis. NCBI lineage: Eukaryota > Metazoa > Annelida > Polychaeta > Phyllodocida > Polynoidae > Branchipolynoe > Branchipolynoe longqiensis. The sequence continues at coordinate 79,995,176 of CM059190.1, read as the reverse complement.
TAGTGTCCACACGACCAATTTGAGGCGAACTAAAGGAGGCGAATTAGTTAAGCCAACTTAACTCACCAGTGTGAACGGGGCTATATGTAATAACGTGGGTGAGCCGTAATCTCCGATTTAATTTTTAGACATGTTCAAAGGAGCAGTACGTTAGAGGCTGAATTTTGATCCATGATGCTAAAGTACTCTAGCATATGCTAGCATACTCTAGCGTGCTCTAGCATACTCTAGCATACTTGGACGAAGCCTTGGTCACATAGCCGTTAGTAGATGTAGGTGAACCTAGTGGAGGCTAACGGAGTTGAACGTAGTGGAATTTACTGGCATCGATACCGTAATGTATTTATCCCTACCATAACCTCTTTATCCGTACCAAAACCTGCCATACCTCAACGTATTTCAAGATAGTTTAACATACTTACACCACATTTGACCCACGTTAATCTATCCTACACACCACTACGTCCACCAACAGCTGTGTGACCAGGCCTTAAATCTCAATGATTGGGGCTGAGGTCATAGTCACAAACAATATACTTTGTATTGCCACCATGGTGCGTGATTATTCATAGTGGTTCAGAGATAAACAACTTTTTTTAAGCAGATCTACACTGTGGGCGTCATTACTCATGATTTTCCATCCCATGTGTGTATTAAGTGCGGTGGCTGAATCTGCAGAAAGCAGGCTTCCCATGTGGAAGTGCGGGAGTTCAATTCCCAGTTAAGTCAAAGCAATGACTTAGAAAATGTATACTTGTCACTTCCTAGCCAGGTGCTCGACATTATTAGGATAGGGCAAGGACTGGTTGGCTCAGTGTCAGGATAATGTGATGGAGTGGGATATCAGGTCATGGTGCTGGCAGCCTGGTCTCCCAGTGGGGCAGCACTATGAAGTCACCATGAGGGCGCACTGTCACAAGTCAGTACCCATCCTGATATGACCATAGATGTTTCCAGGACGTAAAACTCCAACAAACAACCAAACTAAGTGCAATTATTGAAACATAAAACAGCAGAGCTCTTCTTCGTTGAAGAACGAACCCGAGTCGGTGCAGGCTTGTTTGTTTAGGTTTTACATCCTAGGAACATTTATGGTTATATCAGAACAGGCACCGAATTGAGACAATTCACACTCATGCCGACTTCATAGTGCTGCCTTATAGTGCTGCCTCACTAGGACCCCAGACCACGAGCACCATAACCTGATTTCTCACTCAGTCACATTATGCTGACACTGACACAACCAGTCCTTGCCCTATCCTAGTAATGTCTAGAGCCTGGCTAGGTAGGGATAATTATCAATTTTGTAAGTCATTGGTTTGACTAGACTGAGATTCAAATTCCTGATCTTCTGCATGGGAAATCTGGCCTCTACAATTTTTGTTTGTTGTTGTTGTTTTGCATCCTAACAACATCTAAGGTCATATCACGATGGGTACTGAATTGTGACAGTGCGCACTGATGACGACTGTACAGTGCTGCCCCACTGGAAGACCAGGCCGCAAGCACCATTACTTGATATCCCACTCAGTCACATTATCCTGACACTGAGCCAACCAGTCCTTGACCTATCCTAATAATGCCAAGTGCCAGGCTAGGAAGCGACAAGTATCAATTTTTAAGTCATTGGTTTCACTCGACCAGGGATCGAACCCACGACCCCACGATCTACCAACACGGGAGACGGACGCTCTAACTCAATCGGCCATCTCGCGTGGTCCGCTACAATTTGTGTAAGTCATTAGTCTGACCCGACTGGGATTCTATTTCTCGATCTTTTTCCCGGGAAACCTGACCTCTACCGACTGGGCCATCATGTTCGGTTACAAGTGCAGGTTTAGCCAATTGCTTTGCAATCGAAGGCTACTATGCAATATGTATTAAGTAAATTAGGGGAGGTGGTCGAGGTGATAAACACCAGCCGTGCACTGGAGCCGATCAAAACACAAGTGCCGACCACGCATTTTCTAAATCTAATTTAAATTCATTGGCTTAAATAATAGAGGGACTAGACGCCGTGGTTAAATTAAAAAGAGCATAGGCTTCCCATGTGGAAGTTAGAAACCCCGCCTGGGTCAAACCAATGGCTGATAAAAGTTATGCTTGTCACTACTTTGCCTAGCATTGTCCATGATGTGCGCCACATGGGTAATTGATATCGTGAGACGGTGTACTTCCCATTGACTAGCGACTTTTGGCGCCATCTATATTCTTGATCCTGAACTAGCAAAAGTGGTCGTCGATTGACCCGCCACCTACTGTAGATTCCTTGAACTCAACACTACGCAGTTACCAAAACTGCGCAGTAGATTTTAAATGTGACCATTGGCACCACCTATATATTTCTTGTGAAGTACGATTTGGCCGCTACTGTCGCGCCATCTACTGTAAATTCGGAGCAAAGACTAGGACGCAGTTACAAAGTCTAGACACTTCGACCTTAGCTTTTCAAACGATCGGACGTGCTACTTCCTGTAGATTTGCCGTCCCACCCACCCAACTAATGACATAGATCGATAGGGTTAAGTGCCTGTAATCCTCGAACTCATCAACATTTCTATCTTTAAATCTTAATGTAACAAGCTAATCTAGTAAGAATAAATGCCACTATATATACAACTGTCTCGCATTTGTTCAATTATTAGGATAGGGCAGGCATTACTTGAATAGGGCATAGCCTGGTTAGCCTAGTATCAGGATAGTGTGACTGAGGGAGATATCAGCTAATGGCGCCAGTGGCCTGGTCTTCCAGTGGGGCGGCACTATAAAGTCGCTATGAGTATGCACTGTCAAAAGGTGGTACCCTAGATGTTGCTAGGATGTAAAGCCCTAACAAACTAGCCTGCACCGGCACCATTTCGTTAAAGCACCCATCCTGATATGACCACATATGTTGATAGGATATTAAACCCCAACAAACCGTTCGATTCTGAGAGAACAATGCGCAATTATCAGATTCTAACAACAACAGATTCGCAGATCTTATAATCTCTTTTCTTGGATTGTATCGATCGTTCTACTGGGTAAATGTTTAAACAAACTTCAGATAATCCATACCCCCAAATTAGTCTTTTAATTGAAGAGATTACCAAGTGCAACTTCTTACTTTGTGCGCTCATAGTCTTTGGGTTTAACTGATATTCACAGCGCTGAGATAAAAGGGCCGGAAAGCAAGCGAGCAGTTCAGAGCAGTTCAGAGCAGTTCGGAGCCGCTCGGGTCGACCCAGTTCCTCCTGTCTGGGCTAATATCCACATGAGACGAATCGACACGGCTGATGGTTGTACCGGGCGCGGTGGCCGAATTGGTAGAGCGCTGGCCTCGCGTGCGGAAGGTCGGGAGTTTGGTTCCCGGTCGAGTCAAACCAATGACTTATCAAATTGATACTTGTTGCTTCCTACCCTGGCGCTCGGCAATAATAGGATAGTACAATGACTGCTTAGCCCAGTGTCAGGATAATGTGACTAAGTGGAATATTCGGCCATGGTGCCAGTGGCCTGATTCCCCAGTGGAGCAGGACAATAAAATCGCCATGAGTGCACACTGTCACAAGTCGGTACCCCTCCTGATATGACCTGAGATGTTGCCAGGATGTAAAACTCCAACAACCAACCAAGCAGATGGTTGTGGAGGTATGAGTTTGTGTGTGTGTGGGGGTGGGGGTGGGGGGTGGGGGTAGGGGTATGCCAGTGTGTTGTAGGGGAGTTGTGTGGCGGTGGGATGTGGGATGAGGATGTGGGGCTAGCTGTGTAGGTTTTATTGTTGGGTCTGTGGTCGAATAGGAGATGTTTGTCTGTTTGTTTGGGTTTTACACCATAACAACATCTACAATCATATTAATACGGGTACCGACTTATAACAGTGCACACTCATGGTGATTATATAGTGCTGCTCCAATGGGCGATAAGGCTGACCGTATAAGTTATATCCCACTCTGTCACATTATCCTCATACTGAGCTAACCAGTCCTTGCTCTATCCTAGTAATGACAATCCCCAGGCTAGGTAGCGATAAATATCAATTGTGTAAAGCCCTGTACACACCTCCCGTATACAACCTAAAAATGCCCGTTTTGCGACTAAGTTTGGGTTTTCGTCGGTTTCAGCCTTTAGAAGTGTGACTCCCTAACACACCTGAGCCTTGCGATTCGCGACTTAAAACTCAGCTTTAGGGCTTATGATTGGAATCGCATGAGATTCAAAAAATGAATTGGGCCATTCGAGCGACCCAGTCTTTAGCAGTCGGTATATGTGTGGTGTCCCTGTTTTCAGTTTTAGTCGGGAAACGGGATGGGTCGGGTTGTGACGGGTCGCATTGGGCAGTCAGTTTTAGTGCATGAATCGTATACGGGAGGTGTGTACCAGGCTTTTGTCATTGGTTTGAACTGGCTTGGTTTTCAAATTCCTAACCTTTCACACAGGAAACTTGTACTCGCCACAATCGGTCACGTGAGTTATCAAAAGGTGTTCATTGAATATGTGTGTAAATACTGTGAGTACTATCAGCAACTTTGGTTCTATTAAATTGACATAGCAACAACTAATGGTTAATGGTTCATAGTTGCAACAACAAATCGTTAATAATTGCAGCAACCAATGGTTAATAAGTGTCCCACTACCTAAGTTCCATACGCAGAATGAAATCTAGGTAAGTCTTTTGATTTAGAAAATTCGATGAATTCATCAACACAACCCCACCAACCCCCACACAGCTGCACCCAGCCTTGTACCCTAACTCTCTAGCAGTGTCACACCCTCCTCTCCCATCTCCCGTCTCCCCTCTCCCTTTTCCCCTCTTCCCCCTCCTCTCTTGCCTCTCGCCTCTCCCCATCCTTTCTCTCCTCTCTTCTCTCCCCCCTCCTCTATACCCTCTCGCCTCTACCCCCTCGCCTCTCCCCGTCCCTTTTCCCCTGTCCTCTCTTCCCCCTCCTCTCTCCCCTCTCGCCTCTCCCCATCCCATCTCCCCTCTCCTCTCTCCCCCCTCCTCTCTCCCCTCTCCCCTCTCCGCTCTCCCCGTCCCTTCTCCCCTCTCCCCTCTCCCCTCTTCCCCCTCCTCTCTCCCCTCTCCCCTCTCGCCTCTCCCCGTCCCTTCTCCCCTCTCCTCTCTCCCCTCACCCCTCTCGCCATCGGGGCGGGGCGGGGCGGGGCGGGGCGGGGCGGGGCGGGGCGGGGCGGGGCGGGGCGGGGCGGGGCGGGGCGGGGCGGAACTGGGGCGGGGTATAGCCAAAATGCAATACGTTGCCGATGATGCTATTGTTCGGAACTCCTTCCCACGCATTTGATGGTGTCCCTATACACCTAGCTAACGAATTAGCGTAAGCCTCATACCCTCGCCATGCTCTATCCATTAATGTGAGGTGCACAATGTGCTGAGTACGCTGCCCGATCTCCAAATCAGATATTCAAACACAGCCAGGTATATTTCCTCTGCCCAACGGTTAAAGTTACATAATCCGATAAAAGCATCACATTTTCATAAACAAAGCAAAGACCTAGATTTGATCCTAGATATCTGAGTTAGATACTGATGCACTTACTAAGTATTTGTTGCCACAGAGAAGGGAATGCTGAGTCAATTCAATAGAATCTGCTACTGCTGAAGCCTATGGTGTCAGAATTTTAGCATGCTTGTCAACATTAATTTTGAATTTTGGACATCAAATATCTTCAAATTTAGCCAGTTAAAATTAAAGTTGCTTCAAGCTAAAGCAAGGTAGATTATAACCATCAGCCGAATAAATTTATCTCAGAAAATGACAGAAACTCAAAGCCATCGGAGTATGCAACTTTAAGGCTATGCAGTTACACTGATGAGGATATTGGTAGAACGGATATCATGGAGAGATTGGAACAGTTAATGTCTGTCAGAAGAGGTGCTTAGCTTAGCAGGTCACGGTGAATCAGGTAGTCGGATGTCGGTTCCAGCTCTTGTGGTAGTGGAGCGGGGGTGGGGGTGAGGAAGAGGATATGATCGGACGGGACTAGACGGAGCTTGTTGGAGAGATGGTGATAGTGACCAGAAGAGGGGAGTGGAGAGAGGAGGAAGGGGTAGGAGAGCATGGAGAGAAGAGGGGAGAGGGTAGAGGGGATACGGGAGAGGGGAGGGGGATGGCGAGAGGGGAGAGAGGGGAGGAAGAGAGGAGAGGGGAAAGGGGAGAGGGGAGAAGGGACGGGGAGAGGTGAGAGGGGATAGAGGAGGGGGAAGAGAGAAGAGGGGAGAAGGGACGGGGAGAGGTGAGAGGGGAGAGAGGAGGGGGGGAGAGAGGAGAGAGGAGGGGGAAGAGGGGAGAGAGGAGGGGGAAGAGGGGAGAGAGGAGAGGGGAGAAGGGAGAGGGGGGACGGGAGATGGGAGACGGGAGATGGAAGATGAGGGTGCAAAACTGCTAGAGAGTTAGGGTACAAGGCTGGGCAGAGCTGTGTGTGGGTTGGAGGGGTTGTGTCAGGCTGGCTTGGGCTGCGTGGGGCTGGGCGGGCCTGGGTGAGTGTGTGGGGCTGGATTGGGCAGTATGGGGTTGTGTGGGAATGGGTTGGACTGGGTGGGCCCGGGGAGGGCTGAATTGGGCTGAGTGGGGGTGAGAGAGGCTGGGTTGAGCAGGCTGGGTGGGTCAGGCTGGGAATAAGTGGGGCGGGGCTGAGATGACAGAATCAAGGTGTAGGGGGTGGGGGAGAAAGCTAGGCTGCTGGAATGGGCGGGGGTGAGCTGGACACGGCGGGGCAGCGCAGGGTAGCGTGGGGGATGGGGGTGAGGGTGGTGGTGGGGGAAGAGACTGGGGGCGGAGAGGGAGGCAGATGAGGTGGAGGCAGGAGCAGAGAGGGTCTAGGTTTAGGAGGGGCTTATGGGACGGGCGGAAAGGGAGAGGAGAGGCAGGAGGAAACAGGGGCAAAGTGTTGACAGTGGTTGAGGTTCAAGACTGCCTGTGGGTGGTACGGGTATGTGGGTGCAGTGCCGTATGGGATGGGGTGGGTGGTGGGGGGGGGCGGAGCGATGTGCAAGCATGATGGAATGAGATGGAACGGGACTGGGTGGGTCGGGCTGGCGGGAGGGGGACTGATGGGTGAGCGGGCGGGGCGGGGCAGGGTAAGGGCAGGACGAGGTGGGGTGGAATGAAGCGGGGTGGGACGAGGTAGGGTGAGGCGAGAGGGGGGGAGAGGCGGGGGTTGGGGAGAAGCAGGGCAGGGCGGGCGGGTAGAGCGGGGCGGGGCGAGGTCTGCTGAGAGAGGAAAAGGAGGGACGAGGCTAGGCGGATAAGGACAGGGGGGACGAGGCGGGGCGAGGTGGGCGAGGCAGGAAGAGGCAGTACGGGGCGGAGCGAGGCCTTACGTGGCGGGGGCGGGGCGGGGGCGGGGCGGGGTCGGAGGCGGGCGAGGCGAGGCCGAGGCCGAGGCGGGCGGGCCGGGGCGGGCGGGGCGGGGCCGGGGCGGGGCGGGGCGGGGCGGGGCGGGGCGGGGCGCGGGCGGGGCGGGGCGGGGGCGGGGGCGGTGGGGGCGGTGGGGGCGGGGCGGGCGGGGCGGGGCGGGGAGAGGACAAGGGGGGGGGGACGAGGACTAGGTGGGTAAGGACAGGGCGGGACAGGAGGGCGAGGTGGGGGGGCGGTGCGGGGAGAGGCAGGGCGGGGAGAAGCATGGCAGGACCAGGCGGGTAGGGGCGGGGCTGGGCTGGGCTGGGCTGGGCTGGGCTGGGCTGGGCGGGGCGGGGCGGGGCGGGGCGGGGCAGGGCAGGGCAGGGCGGGGTATAGACAAACTGCAGCGCGGTGCCGATGGCGGTGCGGTTGGGGGATGGTGGTTGTGGTTGTGGGGGGGGGCGCGCGGGGGGGGGGGGCTGCTAGAGGGGGGGGGGGGAGCGGGGCGGGTCAGCAAGCTGTGGGCGATTAGGGGCGATTAGGGGCAGCTAAAGACTCTCCAACACACACAGTGAGTGGAACCGCGTCTATTATTAGTATTAGTATTACTTAACCTGGGCCAGTCGGTCAATACCTGGTCGAGGGGCGAGACAGTGCGCCGACAGCCGAACGGTAGGGTGGGTTGGTCGCGTTGTTTGTAGCAATGTCCGGGGTCAGCGGGCTGTGTAGGGGTCACGGAAACGCAGCTCTGGTAATCCCTGCTTGGCGTCGGGCGGCTTGGTTGGCACGATGATGAGTGGGCAGTGGGTTCATGAGTGTTCCTCAGGTTACAATGAGGCCTAGTGAGCCGAGCCGGACACAGCATGCTTAGTTACGCTCACCTTCAGATGAGGGGATGGGGGGGGGGGGGGTCTGGGGGTGGAACTAGGGGGACGCCGGGTACCAGTGTCCATTTCCGGTAGTCTTTACACCGAGGCAAGTCAGCAGTAACAACGTCTTGGAGTTCAAGTGTCAAGTTAAAGATAAAGTTTATGTTAAGCTCACTTAATATCCATGATGGCTTGCTTCCTTCGAAAACAGTTAACCATATTATATAATTTCCGGGCGCGAATGACAGGTAGAGCGCCAGTAGCTAGGGTTGGGATAGGTGGTGGCGCCACCAGTCCCCGTATGTAGAAGGGGAAAATTCATGGCGAGTGTTCATAGGCTAATAATCTAACAATATAATATAATAAACAATATAATACTAATAATTCTCTGCCGCGCCTTTATACTCGCATAATGCTTATGTATCATATATATATATATATATATATGTATACTCATACACCAGTATACGTGACGTATGTATAGATATATATATATATATATATATATATATACAACATATATATATAATATATACAGATATATATGAGTCTGCCTCAGGACAATGGGCCAATTTGTGGTTTTAATAACAAAATGTTAAAAATAGGAAATCTTATCTGTTACCTAAAAAGAAGAAAAAATAAGGTAACATTTCCATTTTAGTCATGTAGTGTATAAAAAAAAGAGGTTGCATTTATGGAGATTTTCTTACAAAATCCTATGGAGGGAAATCCATAAAAACATCGATATATTTGTCTATTTGACCTCTATTTTCAAAGACCTATTTTGGTCAATTTACCAGATGTTGGCGTCACAATTGTTAAAGTGTAGTGCATTTCTTTGTTTCATATTAAATTATTCTAGAAACAAATAGGGTTGTTGTATTTTCTCTACCTTTACATTCATTACAAATTTAAGAACTTTTCAACACCTCTGTAAATGCTAAACTCTAATTATGCCGTTCGACGCCGACATCCAATTGTCAATGCTGACATCTTTAACAGACGTTGGTGTCACACTTGTCAAAGTGTAGTGCATTTGTTCATATCATATTAAATTATCCTAGAAACAAATCAGGTTGTTGTATTTTCTCTACCTTTACATTCAGTACAAAGTTAAGAACTTTTCAACACCTCTGTCAATGCTATACTATAAGTATGCCGGTCGACGCCAACATCCAATGGTCGATGCCAACATCTTTAACAGATGCACCAATTGGCCTATTTTCATAAGACTAACTCATATATTTATAGATGAAGAGCTCTTTTCCAAAACACGATAAGCGCTGATCCAAAAAATGAGCTTGCAATCCCAATGCCAAGCTCGTAGGTCGTGCTTTCGAAAAGAGCCCTTCTCTTATCTATATATATATACTTTATGTTATGTATGTACTAAGACATGGCACGCCGTGAGCTAGCGGGCTGGGACCGGCGAACGGGCAACCAGAGCAGACTGGGAGGCACCGTAATAAAGTCATTAAGCAACTGGACATCAACGTGTAGTCAGTTCTTAATCACATCATTACATGGTGTCAGAATCGGACCTTCTGATCAGCTATGGCTCTCTCTGGGTTAAAACCACCTAGACCACTAACTCTAGATGAAAATCTTGCGGCACACTAGAAGGCCTGGACACATGCTTACGGCATTTACACCACCACAGCAGGAGTTCTTACTCGGAGCGAGAAAGTACAATGCTGTGTGTTTCTCCATGTGGCCAGTGTGGAGGCACAGAAACTCCACCAGTCCATGAGGTTTGCTGTGGAAGAGGTGGACAAAGTTGCTCCGCTGAGGGAAGCTTTCCACGTATATTGCGAATGGAGAAGGAGCATTACGGTGACAAGGTACATAATAAATTCATACAATTAGGGACAGGAGAACATGGATGCATACATCCTGGAGGTTCTAAACAAAATCGGTTATTGCCAGCATGGTGATTTAGAGGAATCACTCCTGTGCGACAGGTTGGTAAGCAGTATTAGACGCAATACCCTCAGGGACCGTCTGCTTCAAACTCCTAAGTTGTCACTCCAGCTGTGCGAGGAGATGTGCAGGGTGAGCAAAAAGCGGGCGAAATAACTAGCTGGCCCCAGTAGCTCTGAATACCCAGTGGATGCCATACAATGCTACGTGCTACGAAATGACATGACAGGTGCCACGGGTGATGGGACAACAACAGCAGCGACCACCTGCAAGATGGGGACACGAGCAACAAAACAAAAACACCGGCACACATACACAGTGCGTGTCCCGCCAAAGGCATGGCATCTTCAGGATGCAATAAAATCGGCCACTTTGCGAGAGTGTGCCATAAACATAATTATGGTCGATGACGACGACGGCACGGAGGAATGGCAGCCTGAGCAGCCAGAGGAGGACCTGTTCATCGGAGCAATATCAACCGATGATAACAAATCAGCTCACTTGTGGTTCGCCAAAATTCTGATCGGGACAACGGATGTCAACTTTAAGTTAGACATTGGGTCAGAGGTGCACATCATCCCTATGGACATGTTCAAGAAAATCGACAAGGCTGAGTTGACCAAACCCAAAATCAACCCAAGAGGCAAAACTACACTTCAGGTACGGTTTCAGTGGCTGTGTTTCCAGGTGATCGTCAGTCCACTTCAAGTCCGGGACTACTCCGTGGACACACCGGGTAGTCCGGGGGGGGGCGGTGGGGGGGAGGCGGGGGTCCGGCTCAGTCTGGGGCGATCCCGACTCTGGGTAGGCGTGACCACGAGGCCAAAAATGACCAAAATAGCAATTTTATCAGGGGCTGTCCGGGACAGTCCGGGCGACTGGACCAGGGGTGGTCTGGCTAAAAATCCGGGGCTCGTCCGGGTCGGTGTGACTGGGGCTCATGTAATCAGCATGACAGGCTGAAAACAAGATAGCAGTAGCCGTTCCCACGGTAAATAGTATTAGTATGTTAGTATGTAAGGCATATTGTATAACATATGTCATAACATTTCCTGTGTACTAAGATATGTTATAGTGTAAAACGGATACTAAAATATTCACACTACGTGTTGCTGAGAACTGTTCTAGAAGCACAGGCAGAATGCATATAATAGCCGAACAGGTGAATTGGAACTAGACCTATGCATGCTCATATCTACCATGACAAAACATAACCAAGACAAATGTATCTAGGATATCCATTATGTTAACACTGGACACTTTTATTGAAAGGGAGAAAAGGCGAGGCGTGTGTGCCATGAAAGCCAGAGACTGACAGGAAACTGAAACTGGACATTAACAAAACTATAAACCATGTCTATTTTATTGCATTGTTTTATTTCGCTACTTTCCATGCTGTTCTTTTATTGTTTGAAAGGAAGATGTTATGTATGTACTAAGACACGACACACCAGGAACCAGCGGGCCAGTATCCAGCGAATGGGCAACCACCGCAGACTGGGAGGCACCGTAATAAAGTCATTAAGCAACTGGACGTCAACGTGTGTAGTCGGTTCTTAATCACATCATTACACTGTATACTATGGTATGCAGGTATAGCAATACCTCAGGGAGTTTGACGCCCCTGCCTTGCAGAGTTCTAAACCACTGCCTTGTGGTACAGGTCCTTGACAGAACCGAAGGCTAAGGGAGCAAACCCTAAACAGAAAACCATGTCACTGTGGCAGCATAAAGGGGTTGATGTATGAACTCCCAACATCTCCCGACACCACTGCAGGGACAAATAGTTTTGCCCTGTCTTGACATGTTCTTCCGGTGTGAAACCTATTTGCTCCCCGAAGAGTGCCGCTGGTAACTTGCAAAGCCAGCAGCACTTCAACACTTTTGCAGGCAGCTCTGAAAGACCGACTCATGGACGCAACTCTCACAGCAGAGAGCTAAATGGAGAGCGGCAGTCAAGTAATGAAAGCAGTCTTTGTCGCATCGCGACCGACAGCATGATGATGATGATGACACTGTATACATACGCCACAAACACTGGAGTAGGAGCAAGCCCAGTGTCGGCCCCTTCTGTGTCTCAGGTGAACCACTACTCGCCCTCATGGGTTCGCCGCTAGGGCCCGCTATGGCGCTGCGTGCGCAAACTGACCTCCACCAGCTCGGACACTGCACTCATGCTGCTACCTCTGTGGGTCGCGGTTGTCTCTACTTAGAGCTCCCACATCCCCCCCCCCCCCCCATTCATTTCTACTCAAAGATTGATCCGTTTAGTTGTGGGGTTTTGAGACCTACATACTTCTGAGGTCATATCAAGATCGGTATGCAGTTCTGACTGAGTTGCAATTCCTGACCTAACTCCATCCCACATCCAATTCCCTTTAGTGAGTTGTGCCGTGGGACATGCGCACCGGCAGGAAAATGTCCCTTCCGGCACCGGTGTTTGGTATGCATAGTTCGCCTGTCCGCCACCGGGGGCCGCCACTGTCGCCAATGAGCAGAATGCTGAATCTATCTGATCAGAGAAGGTGCTGACACTTTATTGACTACCCGCTCTCTCCTGGCGCCATGAGCCACTGACGCAACTCATAGTAATATTAGTATGCATCACAATCCACGCATGCAACACAAGTCAGATGAGGTACACAAGCTACATATGCAACACAAGTCACACAAGCTACAACGCCACACAAGCAACACAATCTACACCAGCCATACATGCAACACAAGTCACACACGCTACACAAGTCACATACACAACACAAGTCATACAAGCTACACAATCCACATATGCAACACAGGCCACACAAGCTTCACAAGCCACACATACAACACAACTCACACAAACTACATAAGTCACACGTGCAACACAAGTCACACAATCCACACATGTAACACAAGTCACACAAGCCACACATGCAATGTAGGCAGCACAAGTCATACAAGCTTCACAAGACACACAAGCCACACAAGCTACACAAGCCACACATGCAACACATGTCACAAAAGCTTCACAGTCCACCCAGGCAACACAAGTCACACAATGCACATGTCAAATGAGCTACACAATGCCACACAAACCACACACACAGAACAAACATATGTCGGACAAGTCACATACACCAAAAAGCCACACATGACTGATAACTTATACATGCCACACAAGCCACACAAGCTACACATGCCACACTAAGCACACAAGCCACATTTGCAGAAAAATGTATGCAATCTATACAATCAACGAAAGCCAGACATACAATACAACCCACCCACTTTAGATAGTCACGCATCTCACACATGCTACACATGACACACAATCCACATATGCTGTATATCACAGATGGCACGCAAGACACACAAGTCACAGAAGAGATACACACCACACAATTCACTCAAGCCTTAAAATTCACAGAATCGCACACAAAAATAAACTGATACAAATAATACAAATAACACATGTACCACAAGTATTACAAGTAATGCAAGTAACACAAGTAACACAAATAACACAAGTAGCATATGTATCACAAGTAACACAATTACCACAAGTAACATAAATAACACAAGTAACATATGTAACACACATAACACAAGTAACATGTAACACAAGTAACACAAGTAATACAAGTAACACAAGTAACACAAACACCACAAGTAGCATATGTAGCACAAGTAACACAATTACCACAAGTAACATAAATAGCACAAGAAACATATGTAACACACATAACACAAGTAACATGTAACACACGTAACACAAGTAATACAAGTAACATAAGTAACACAAACAAAACAAGTAGCATATGTAGCACAAGTAACACAATTACCACAAGTAACATAAATAACACAAGTAACATATGTAACACACATAACACAAGTAACGTGTAACACAAGTAACACAAGTAATACAAGTAACACACGTAACACAAACAACACAAGTAGCATATGTAGCACAAGTAACACAATTACCACAAGTAACATATGTAACACACATAACACAAGTAACATGTAACACAAGTAACACAAGTAATACATGTAACACACATAACACAAGTAACACAAGTAACACGAGTAACACGGGTAACACAAGTAGCACAAGCAACACAAGTAACATAAGTAATGATGTTTTCATTGGAATATGCATCATTAATCAACGAATGAAATATATATATATGCATATATATAGAACGTGATTAAACCGAATGTGTGTAGCCACAGGGCCCGCAGTAATTTTCGGGCATATAAGTGCCAGTGCACCGGCGGTTTGAAGTGCGTGACAAAGGCAGTTTAGCATTAGTCAGTAGTATTACCTTCGTGATCAAAGCCAGGTAGAAAAAACAGTAGTAGTATGGCGATGTGGAGAATGGCGAATGCCGCAATCGGAGCGGCTCAGCAGTGTATATGTCGCAGCAGCGCCGACTAGCGGAGCAAGTGGCAACCCCCCCCCCCTGTCAAGGAAGCAAACGCTGCGGGGGGGGAGCACCATGTGGTTTCTTACATCCGCATATAGGAGTATATACTCGGGGTACTATATATATATATATATATATATATATATATATATATATATATATATATATATGCATATACATAGAACATGATTAAACCGGAAGTAAACCTCACGAGGCAATCCGCCATCAATGGTGTTTGAGGCCCTTGACGAGTTTGAATAGGAACTGGACGCAGTCACCCTTTACCTAGTGCTGAAATCCCCCTGGTGTTGGAATGTGGTACCAGCACCATAGTTGTTCCATTGAGTGCATCCTCCACCCTTACCAACCACACTCTAAAGAAATGATTACCGCTTTTCGAGACATCCCTGTAACTGTTCAGCTCAATAGGCATTACTTTAATGGGGTCTTTCTTCGTAGAAACATCCAAAGTCCTACCAGAACTGATGGTACCGACTTGTTGCAGTGTTATAATCAAAGTTGTGCACGTTATGTAGTGAGAGGGGTAATTAATAACATGGATACCAACCTAACGATTTTGAATTAAAGTATGGTAGACTTGTTGCAGTGTGTTTTGTACAGTGGTGCTTTGAACAGTGGTGCCTCACTATGCCGTCTGCACAGGTACCCGATATCCCACTCAATAAGAGTATCACGGCACTGAGTCAAACCATGCTGTCCTTGCCCTATTCTGATAAAGCCAAAGAGCCAGACACGCTAGCAACTAGTGTCAATTTGGTCGGGAATCGAACCTACAACCTGTTGTGCAGGAATCGGACGTAATCTCAGTCAGCCATATAACTTAAACTTATCATTACTATGCAGTATAGGCTGCTCCCCCACTTTCTTTTTATGTTCAGAATGGGTTGTGCTGCACACAATGCAACACATTCCACTTCCACTATGTACATACCAAATGCGATCACTCCAACGGCTGGAAGACCAGTGCCCCGGCGCTGACAAAATAAGTATTCAGATGAATAAAATATTTACAAAAAAAACACCAACAAACAAAACTAAGGGTCATAGTGAACACCACTGAGACCGATGTTGCCAATCACCAACATCATCAATGTCATATTCACTTCCACTTAAAATTGCATAGTTCGATGGTTTTGAGTTTCTGACATTTTTCTGAGATAAATATATTAAATTGATCATTATAATCTACCTTACTTTAGTTTGAAGTAACTTTTAAGTGAAATGGCTACCTTTTGAGATATTTGAAATTCAAACATGTGAAAATAATTTTGGCAAGCACGCCAACACTCTGATACCATAGGCTTCTGCAGTAACAGGTTCTATTAGATTGACTCATCGTTCCCTTCTATGTGGCAACAAATGCTTAATAAGTGCATCAGTATCTAAGTTAGATATGTAGAATCAAATCTAGATAATTGTTTTGATTTTGAAAATTTGATGCTTCATCGGACTATGCAGCTTTAAGACTCTTTTGTCAAAATTTCTTTTTGCGAACACACACACATAGATAATCAAACAAACACACACATATTCGCTTTTATTTAAATATAGATATACCATTTTACTTGACAATTTGTCACAGGTCTAATTAAGAATGTACCAACTCTAATTACCTATTCATGTAACTTCTGTCCAGTTAGGTTATCGCCAAATAATGTGCAGACAACTATAACGCCGCAGTCAGACCTCACCGGATTGAGGAAACGGACAGAAACCGGACACTGTCCGGTGAAATACGGCAATGTACGGTTTATATACGGTACCCATCCGGCGTGTCCGCTCTATCTCCGGTGGTGTCCAGTGGTGTCAGGTACAAGTTTTGAACATGCACACAACTTGTACCGGACACCGCCGGACAGACGTGTACGGTTGGTGTCCGGTCTATGTCCGTTTTGTCCATTTCATGTCCGGTACCCATCCGTTATGTCTCCGGTTTGCTTCCTGCAGAGTCCGTTGACGGTGTTGGGGGAATTCAGTCCGGAGTGCTGCACACACCACACACCACACCACCACTCACCACGCACCCACACACCACTCACCACACATCACACACCTCTCACCACACACCCCACACACCACTCACCACACACCACACATCCCACACACCACTCACCACACACCACTCACCACACACACCACTCACCACACACCCCAAACCCCACACAACACACACACCACACCCGACACACGCCACACAGCACTCACCACACACCCCACACCCCACACCACACACAATTACTGTCAAGCGACTGACATGAACTATTCGATTATCCCGCCATTTCCGATGCAATTTGGCAGGCTCAAGACCCCCGAGTTAGCGAATGGTGTCAACGTCATATAGTAGTGCAACCCATTAAACAATCTATATATAATCACAATTCCGGCTATGGCCGTTAATTAAATCTGTACAGATACAATGAGGTGGTATACTTCTGACATCATTAATTAAGATTGAGATATGCGCTGCTAGTAAATGCAGCTGTAGAGTTGGTACCCGGATCTGTCGCTGTGCCAGTAGGCTGTAGGAAATACAATACAGACAAGAAGAAAAGAGAACGTAAGAGTGAAGAGAGTACGGGAACACACACCTTCTATCTTTATTTTATAGTGCATAGGTTCCCTGGTATGGTGTCATACAACCCCGGTGACCCAATAGGAGAACAGCATTTCCAGTCCCCATGGCAACTGGTAGTCTGCCCACCACCAGTGGCTGCCTGGCCACTACCAACCCTAATCTGCCTGTTCCTCACAGCCTGATTGTGTTGACCCCTACTGGATTGTGTTCCATTGAGTGCTGTGACCAGGCTGCCAGCACCATGACCTGATATCTCACTCAGTCACATTATCCTGACATTGTGCCAACCAGTTCTTAAGTGGGAGGTCATGCGGTTGATTCTGCGCTGAGTCAACATGTATTATCTTGTCATGCTGGGTGGTGGTTTGTGTTAATAGACTTTATAGTGCTGCCCCAGTGGAAGACCGGATCGCCGGCACCATGACCCGATGCACCATTCAGTCATATTATCCTGATACTGAGCAAACCAGTAGTAATAGTAAACATAGAAATGCGACCCCATGCTTGTAAGTCATAGGTTTTACTCGGCTGGGATCGAACCCACGACAACCCACACAGGACGCTATCCCGTGTTTCTACCAATTAGGCCATCGTGTCGAGTCCATGTATTGATCAAATTAGCAGTTACAGCATGCTCTTAGCACAAATTGCTAAACGATGACATGATGTGACCCGGCAGTTTCTGAATATATATGCTCTAAACATCAATAATCAACAATAAAACAACTTTAGACCCAAGTAACAGATGGGATGGCCAAATGAGTTGAGCGTCTGTCACCCGTTTTGGTAGATTGTGGCATTCGAGTCAAGTCAAACCGATGACTTAAAAATTGATACTTGTTGCTTCCTAGCCAGGCGCTTGGCATTATTAGGATAGGGAAAAAACTGGTTGACTCATTGTCAGGATAATGTGACTGAGTGGGATATCAGGTCATGGTGGGTTGGTCACCATGAGTCGCCATTAGTGCAAACTGGCACAAGTCGGTACCTGTCATGATATGCCCTTAGATGTGTTCAGGACGTAAAACCCCAACACCCAAACAACCTACTATATACCGTCGTCGACATAGTGTATATAGTATTTGTTTGTTTGTAGTTGTTTTACCTCCTAGCAACATCTAATGTCGTATCAGGACGGGAAGTGTATATGGGAATGTGAGCTTTATGATGGCAGCTCGGGTCAGCTCCGGGGCTTCCACAGTCTCATCACGGGGTCCACACAAACACGCCACATGCCATTGTGGTGGTAAACCTATGGCTAATTGCCAGAGCACACACGGGACTTGGTGGCTGCCACACATGGCTGTTGTACTTTGGAGCAGAGTGGTTGGTTGGTTGGTTGTTGGAGTTTTACGTCCTGGCAACATCTCAGGTCATATCACGACAGGTACCGACTTGCGACTGTGCACACTCATGGTGACTTCATAGTGCTGCCTCATTGGGAAACCAGGTCGCTGGCACCATGACCCGATATCCCACTCAGTCACATTATCCTAACACTGAGCTAACCAGTCCTTGTCCTATCCTATTAATGCCAAACGCCAGGCTAGGAAGCGATAAGTATCAATTCTATAAGTCATTTAGAAAAAAAATTGACCAGGAACCGAACTCCCGATCTCCCGCACGAGGGTAATGCTCTACCGATTGGGCCAGCGCGCCCGGTGGAGTAGAGTGGAAGTGGCTAGTTGGGTTTGGTGTCCAGGTGACATGGCTGGATAGGGAGTGGAATCATGGTGCTGGCCCCATGGCTTTTCTAAATAACCGACCCTTGGGTTGCTGGCTGCCTAGGCGCCCTTACAAATATATAATTTAAAGAAAATTTATTTTGTTAGAAATTATACTTGGCACCCCTTAGAATGTGGCACCCCGTGTGACTGCTCAAAATTGCCGGTACCTCCATCCATCCCTGTTTACTGTCACACTGGAACCCTATACATATAATATAGGCCTGCAATGCATCAAGTGGGCCGGAGATCATTGCTAGGTGCTGAGAATAAAACTATTCAGATGAAAAAAAGATTTATCTCCGCAAAAATGTTGGAACACGAATCGGCTTCATCTGTTCATACCTTGGAGATGCAGAATGATTGTTTGTTTTGTTGTTGTTTTACGTCCTAGCAACATCTAGGGTCATATCAGGACGGGTACCGATTTGTGACAGTGCGCACTCATGGCGACTTTATAGTGCCGCCAGCACCATGACCTGATATCCCACTCAGTCACATTACCCACTCAGTCACATTATCCTGACACTGAGCCAACCAGTCCTTGCCCTATCCTAATAATGCCGAGCACCAGGCTAGGAAGCAACCAGTATCAATTTTTAAGTAGTTGGTTTGACTCAACCAGGGTTAGAACCCACGACCTCACGGGAGACGGACGCTCTAACTCATTCGGCCATCCCGTCTGGTTGCAGAATGAAAAACATATACTTAATTTAGTTTGCCTGAAAATCAGTGGAACCATTAATAATAATATCCGAACCCTCTTGAATGCTACGGTCTGTAGACTAAATTAATTCAATCTGCATTTCATGACAATAATTTGTCGTATATAACATAATTCTCTTGGGTATTACTAGTACGAATCAATCTCACTTTCGCCGCTGTCAATAATGGACTCTGAGGCGTTTGTGCCTCAAGTACCATATCGGGTAATAACTGACTACTCTTAGGTAGGTATATATGGAACACACCATACTAACTAGCATGCTTCTGGGCAATGTTGTCTACTAACTCTAGGCCATTTCGTGTTGGATTTTACTGGCGATATTCTCCTGAGTCGAGAAGGAACACGCCTCCGCCCCACCCCTCCTCACCCACCTAAAGTGCCTGTCACACCTTACCGGATTGAGGACCGGACACAACCAGACAAAGAATTTTCTAGTCTGGTGCTGTTCGGTATCAAAATGTATCGAAATGTGTCGAAATGTTACGCTTTCGGGTCAAAGGCCACTGGACGAAACTGACGCTAAACGGACAAGGAATGTACATTAACGAATAGCCACTGGACGATAACCGGATGACAACCGAATGTCAAACGGACGGACTGAACATCAACCAGACACATACCGGACTGATCACGGACGTGGCGAAAACTTTTTAAAAACCGACGTACCGAATATACGCAACACCGTAAACAGACTCTGCAGGAAGCAAACCAGAGACGTAACTGATGGGTACCGGACATGACCCGGTCTAAACGGACTTAAAATGGGCACCAACCATACACTTCAGTCCGCCGCTGTCCGGTACAAGTTTTGTGCATGTTCAAAACTTGCCACCGTACACTCCGGACACCACCGGACAGATAACGGACACGCCGGATGCATACCGTATTTCATCGGACAGTGTCCATTTTATATCCAGTACCCCAATCCGGTAAGGTGCGACTGAGCCTTCAATCTCCCTGCCACACCCCCACCCACACACGTCTATCCCGCCACTCGACCAACCACCAATCCCCCAACCTCCAACCACACCCCCACATACCCACCCACCGTTACCCACCTCCAGGTTCTCCGCATCCCCACACACATACCCCAAGGGACCAGATGGGATGGCCGAATGAGTTGAGCGTCCGATTCCCGTTTTTGGTAGATCATATGGTTAGAATCACCGGGCTCAAACCCTGGTCGAGTCAAAACAATGACTTGAGAAAATTGATACGTGTCACTTCCTAGCCTGCCGGTCGGCATTATTAGGGCAGGAATTGACTGGTTGGCTCAATATCAGAATAATACGACTGAATGGGATATCAGGTCATGGTGCTGGCGATCTGGTCTTCCAGTGAGGCAGCACTACAACGTTGCCATGAGTGCACACTGTCAAAGGTCAGTGCCAATCCTGATATGATCTTAGATATTGCCAGAATGTAAAACCCCAACAACCAACCAATTAAAACACACCTTCCAACCACCAACCTCCCACCCCAAACACATCCGCACACCCCGTCACCCCCTCCCCAACCACACCCAATGGATACACACCAATCCCACTACCTGTCAGGCACCAAACTCCCACCCCAACCACCTGCCCACATCCCCACACACATACCCCAATATCACCACCTCCCAACCAGCAATCCCCATCCCCCCACCTCCCCACACACCCCCACCTCCTCCTCCACCCACTCCACCCACACCCACCAATCCCACCCAACAACAAACCCCCACACCAACCCCATCCCAACACACCCATCTCCATCACCCATACCCTAAACACCCACCACCCACACGCACTGATCGCACCAAACACACGCACCCACATCCCCACCCCAACCACATCTCCCTCACCCACCTCCATCTCCCAACCCCCGCCTATACCCCCTCCAAACCCCAGTCTCAAATCCCTGCATACACCTCCCTCCTCCACCCACACACATCCACACCCATCCAATACCACGCACACTCACTACACGCACACATTACACCCCACCCACATCCAGACCCAGACCCAGACCCATACCCAGACCCATACCCAGACCCACATCCACACCCACACCCAGACCCACAACCAGAACCACACCCATACCCATGCCCATGCCCAGACCCCACACCCACACCCACGTCCAGACCCACACCCACACCCGACCCACACCCACACCCACACCCACACCCAGAGCCACGCCAACACACACACACAAACCCACATACACTCACACACTTACTTACTGGTCTTACTGGGGCGTAAATCTACACCAACCACCCAGCCTACCCCGGCCCTCTCAGAGGACTGTGGTTGGGCTCTTAGGCTGCCTTTTTCCTTCCCCCCCCCCCTCCGCCCTCCCCAATTCCTCTATCAGACCTATCGGAAGCCAACTCCCGACCTCATGGGACTGCTTTCAGTGGTGCCCATTCAGTGCTGCAGATTTGCAGCCATCAGCGCACCAATGCAACTGAAAACTCCCCAAAACAACAACAACGCTCACACACACAAGCACACTCACACCCACACCCACACCCACACCCACACCCACACTCACACCCACGCCCAGAACTACACGCACACCCAAACCCATACTCAGACCGTTGTAAATTCACTACCATGTGTGTTTATGATCTTGGCGTGGACCTGGGTATAATTCCTTCAGCTTACTTCCTCCTGGTTCGGTCCAATCAGGATTAATGGCGATAAGCTTCCACTAATCTCCCAGCCTCTCACCTCACATGTGGTCCCTTCCTATATTCCTGGGGACCTTAGAGGGGAAGATGTCAGACACAGCCGACATGGATGTCCCAACAAAGTTCTCTGTGTCTGTGTAAGCCGCATTGAAAAGTCACATCGCATATATAGTATGTTTTGGTTGGGGGGAGGGGAGATTGTATATTTGAATAAAAAATGCTTGACACCGTCTTTCACTCCATTTCTTATCTTTTTCAAAGTGATTGCATGGTTGGTTGTTGGAGATTTACGTCCTGGCAATATCTAAGGTCATATCAGGATGTGTAACGACTTGTGACAGCACTCACTGATGGCGAATTTATAGTGCTGCCCCACTGGAAGACCAGGCTGCCAGCACCATGACCTGATATCCCACTTAGTCACATTATCCTGACACTGAGCCAACCAAACTTTGCCGTATACTATTACTGCCGAGCGAGTGGCTCGGAAGCAACAAGTATCAATTTTTCAAGTCGTTGGTTTGACTGGACCTGGGTTGAAACCCATGGGTTCGCATCCCACGATCCACCAAAAGGGGAGATGGATGCTCAACTCATTCGGCCATCCTGTCTGGTCTTTGACAAAGGGTTCTCATACTATGCTGTCTAACTCTGCTATCCTATAAATACTGTGCAAACAACCAATTCTCACCACCAACTCGCCTCAAACATCACTTCCACTTTAATTCATCCGTTCCAATCAGCGGTCCACAACTGGTTCAGCAAAAGCTGTGATAAGTGCTGTCCTGTCTGTAGGAAAGTGCATATACAAGATCCCTTGCTGCTTATCAGAAAGAGTAGACTCTGTGGTGGCAGCAGGCTTCATCCAAAGAAATGTCAGTATGACCATATATTTGACGTCAAATAGCTGATGATAAAAAATCAATGTGCTCTAGAGGTGTCACTAAATAAATTCAGTCTCAGACAACTGATCTTCCTCATCCCACTGCTCCTTGCCCTATGCTAATAATGCCAAGTGTCTGGCCAGGAAGCGACAAGTATCACTTTTTAAGTCATTGGTTTGACTCGACCAGGATTCGAACCCACAATCTTTTTCATTTTAAGTCATATAGGATGCTTTGGAGACCAACCCTGGCTGATCTTTCTGAAGCTCTGGTCACATACAAGTTAGTGAACATAGTTGAACGTAGGATAGATTAACATGGGTGAAACGTGCTGTCACTACGTTAAACTACATTAAACTATGTTAAGGTATGGCAGGTTTTGGTTGATCACGTGAGAGGGCACACTCATGGCGCTTTATAATCCTGGCCCACTGGGAGACCTGGCCGCTAGTGCTGTCCCCTGATATCCCACTCAGTCACATTATCCCGACCACTGAGCCAACCCTATCCTAATAATGCCCCTGGCTAGGAAGAGACAAGAATAATTTTTGTAAGTCATTGGTTTGACTCGACCGGGAATTGAACTGCCGACTTTCCGCACGGGAGGCTTGCGCTTTACCGATTCAGCCACCAGGTCTGGTGAGACGTAGAGTGTAGGCAGGTAAGAAAGTCCAATATCAGCCCTTTCCACCGCTCGCCCCCCCCCCCCCCACCCCCCTACCCCCTCACACACACTTCGATTGGTTTGTTTGTTTGTTGTTGTTTTACATCATAGCAACATCTAACGTCATATCAGGAAAGGTTCCGACTTGTGACAGTATGCACTCATGGCGATTTTATAGTGCTGCCCCACTGGGAAATCAGGCTGCCAGCACCAGGACCTAATAACCAACTCAGTCACATTATCCTGACACTGAGCTAACCAGTCCTTGCCCTATCCTAATAATGCCGAGCTCCAGGCTATGAAACGACAAGTATACATTTTTAAGTCATTGGTTTGACTCAACCAGGAAACAAACTCGTGAATCCCGATCTTCTGCGCGCGAGGCCTGTGCTCTACCGATTTGGCGACCGCGCCCGGTCACTTCGATTGGTGTCTATGTATTAAATGACGCACATTCTGGGTAGAATAATAAACAAACATAAACACATTACTGGTAATTAATCGAACGGCGGTGAATTCCCACTGAGCGATACATGACACACACAAAACAAACATAGACCTTTTTCAATGGAGCATGCACAATGAGTAGTCATTTCCACTTTCGCCACAGGGCAGGCTGGTGCTCATCATCATCATCATCATCATCATCATGCTGTCAGTCGCAATGCGACAAAGACTGCTTTCATTACTTGACTGCCGCTCTCCATTTAGCTCTCTGCTGTGTGAGTTACACCCATGAGTCGGTCTTAATGTGTCTCAACTTCAGGTTTCTCTTGATGGTATCCTCGAACCGGAGACGAGGGCGGCCTCTCTTTCTGTAACCAGAAGACAGTTGAGAATAGAGGATCTGCTTTGGTAGCCTGTCTGATGACATCCTCATGAGGCGTCCAGTCCACCGGAGAGGCTGGTGATAGAAACCCTCTATAAGACCTTTGCCCCATTGAAAGCTGCACAGTGGGCAGCTACTACCCACATTATTAGCTCTTCCCACGGATATAAGGAGGTGGTTTGGTGGTGGGAATCCTCTTTAAGACCCTTTCTACAGAACACGGATCACAGTGAGCTACCACAGACATTAGTTCTTGCCCTACTGTATGGATATATATATATGAATACTCCTGCGCGAGTGGCGAGTCCCGCCCCGCCTGGTGGGGGGG
The DNA here is from genome assembly GCA_030323885.1 of Branchipolynoe longqiensis. Classification (NCBI taxonomy): domain Eukaryota; kingdom Metazoa; phylum Annelida; class Polychaeta; order Phyllodocida; family Polynoidae; genus Branchipolynoe; species Branchipolynoe longqiensis. The sequence continues at coordinate 79,970,218 of CM059190.1, read as the reverse complement.
GAGGACCACTACAGAGCTTATTATATGCGATAAAGGATTTATCACTATCCACACATATATATATGAGTTCAGGCACAAAACCCCGCTAATGTGAATCCAAAAGTTTAATTGAAATAAAAGATTTTTACATGAAGGTCATTTTAAATTTCACTAATTTCACTTTGTTTGTAATGAAAAAGTTATGGAGCAATGAAGAGAAAAAAAGGTAAAGTAAAAAAATTAACGTTTTAGGGGATTGACTTCAATGTTTATCTCTAATTTTGGATTGGCGCTTATGGGGTTTCGCACCTGAACTCCTCATATATTATACAAATTAAGTGGACATGCATTACCCCCTGTGCTTTATTGAGGATTTGTGTGTTTGTTGTTGTTTTACGTCCTAGCAACATCTAAGGTCATATCAGAACGGGTACCGACTAGTGACAGTGCGCACTCATGGCAACTTTATAGTGCTGTCCCACTGGGAAACCAGGCCGCCGGCACCATGAGCTGGTATCCCACTCAGTCACATTATCCTGACACTGAGCACACCAGTCCTTGCCCTATCCTAATAATGCCGAGCGCCTGGCTAGGAAGCGACAAGTATCAATTTTAAAGTCATTGGTTTGACTCAACCGGGGCTCGAACCCACGACCCCACGATCTACCAGCACGGGAGACGGACGCTCTAACTCATTCGGCCATCCCGTCTGGTACGTGCTCTATTGAGGATTTGTGTGTGACGTAGGCATCCCACTACTCCTGCATCATGGTTGGATAGAAGCAGTTCCTTCTACTATCAAGTGAATGAAAATAAAACAAAAAGCAGAAATCTATTCACTGCGACGATCTAACTCTGTTATTTAAAATCATGAATATTCAATCGGGGTTTGAAATAATGTTATTTATGAGAATAGCTTACTCAAAAAGTGAATTTCGGTCAAATTAAACCCAAAAACCAAGCGATGTTAAAACCGCTGCTGCATCCGTGGCAATATTGTCAAAGGTAAGCAAAACAAAAAGCACAAATCTATTCACTGCTACAATCTAATTCTGTTATTTAGAATCTTGAATATTTACTCAGGGGTTGAAATAATGTTATGTATGAGAATAGCTTCCTCAAAAAGTGAAATTTTCTCAACTAAACCCAAAATCAAAGTGATATTAATGCCGCCACCGCATCGGCAGTGTTAAGCTGAGATTCCTTCTACGCAGTATGCGGCATGCGGTATGCGGTATGCGGCATGCGGTATGCGAATGGGAAGATTCCTTCTACGCGGTATGCGGCATGCGGCATGCGGCACACGACCTGCTATATTTAAAAAATAAAAATAAACAAGTATACTCCATACTGCACTGTATATGGCCTAATATGGCATTTATATCTATGTAACTTTTGGTACGTCACATGGAGGTTCCGACCTATATAATTACCAAATTATAGATAAGTATTCATATTTTTGTAGCTCTGGTAGCATTTTTACCAACCCGAACCCCCATCACCACCACTACCATATGTTTCCCCTCAGCACCCTTGTGCGTGACCGTTCCGTAATGCTCAGTCGCCTCTCCTAGTGTTAAACTAATGGACAAATCAGACTCAGGTTTCTATTCGCACCCCCCTTGTCGCATGCCGCATGCCGCACCGATCGCTACATGGACCGATCGGAAAAACGCATTCGCATTCGCATTCGCATTCGCATACCGCATGTAAGGGTTGTAGTCCATTGACTTCAATGCGTTTCGATTTTTTGCAGCATTCACATTCGCATACCGCATACCGCATACCGCGTGTAAGGAATCCTAGCTTTATGCTGTACCTTCTATCCAACCATGATGGCCGACGAGCCACTGATCACGTGGTGCATACACAAAATGTTCACGTCATATTCAGCAATGCGGATATAAATAAGACAATGCACATGTCGGCTAAGAAAAAAAAAACCCACAAATTGACACCGCGGCTGTCAGCTCATTCTATCTAGATGAACACTAGTGCGCTAATTCGCCTCCTGCAAAACAACCGCTTATTTCACGTCTAGTTACCCGGGTGCCGGCCGCAAACCGACGGCGCATGCGTGACAGCGGGCAACACCCCCACACTCCACCCCCCCGCGATTGCGATTGCTATTGCGAATACTGCTGCGTTTGCCATTGGAAACGACAGGAACTTTCACTTTCCTTCACAAATTCGGAGCAAACAATCCTGAAAATGGCATGGGTAAGATCTATGTCGCATACCATATTCGTATGCCGCATGCCGCAATGCCACATATATGGAATCTTAGCTTTAGGTGGAGGAAGTAACGTGAACAGCAAGATACTGCTGATGCAAAGATGCCGTCACTGTAAGCTTTATTAGTTAAATTTGCACAGTCAGATGCTTTTGATGTCCCGTCCCCCCCTCCTAAAGCTCGTCAGTGTACCGTATATAGTGAAGTGTTGGCGATAGAGGGTAAGACTGCTGCTACCTTCCCATCCAGACATTGGTTGGCTTTTCAGAACCAGGAGCGTCCGTCTCTGGTTCCTTTTCCGCCCAGCAGGGGTCCTGCTGTCTGCCTTCAGTTTCTTCCTCCCTACCGCAATTGCTCTAATATCGACACAATAGTTGGGTGGTTGTTGGAGTTTTATGTCCTGGCAACATTTAAGGTCATATCAGGACGGGTACCGACTTGTGACAGTGCGCACTCATGGCGAATTTATAGTGCTTCCCCTGTGGGTGTCCAATATCCAATATCCCACTCAATCACATTATCCTGATACCCATCTGACCAGTCCTTGCCCTATACAAATAATGCCGAGCACCTGGCTAGGAAGCATCAATTTTGTAAGTCATTGGCTTGACTAGAATGGGAACTGAACTCCCGATCTCCCGCACTGGAGGCCTGCGCTCTACCGATTCGGCAACCACGACCGGTGATATAGACACAAGATTCATGAAGCATTGTTTTGTCTGGCTACCTTAGGGTACAAAAGACTATAGGCAAAATAGTCTCCACAATAATCCAGTATCGTTATTGTTTTAATATACAGGCAACATCTTTCCATAATATTCATTCAGTGCCATTTTGATGAGCTATAATAGATTCTCTCTTACCATCAGCATCATCATCATGCTGTCAGTCGCGATGCGACAAAGACTGCTCTCATTTCATGAAAGCTGCCTGCAAAAGTGCTGAAGTGCTGCTGGCTTTTGCAAGTTACCAGCGACACTCTCTCAGGGATCAAATAGAGGTTTCACACCAGCAAGAACATGTCCAGACAGGCGCAAAACTATTTGTCCCTGCAGTGGCTGGTCGGGAGATGTTGGGAGTTCCATACATCAACCACCCTTGATGCGCGAAAAGGAAGACAGAACTCGGAGCTGGGAAACTGAGGCGTTTATTGAGACGCCTCGGGCAATAATATGAACAAAGCAATATACAGCAACAAATATCAAAACATATAGAAAAGATATACAGGGTAGGTATCACTCTGAAGTACATATCAAACATAAGAGAATATCGAGGGTAGGCTATAGGCTGAAATGAGTGTCCGAGGGAACGGCCCGAGGAGGGAGTCCTGAGGGTCTATGAACGGGGGTGCGCCGAAGAGCCCTCCACCTGAAGGGAAGGGAGCTAGAAGGAGATAGTCGGGTGGGTGGGTGGAGAAGAAGGGCGGCGTGGTGGAGACTGGAGGCGAATGGCTGAAGGAAGCGGGCGGGCGGCCTTATAAGGGAGAAAGTGAGCAGTGGCAGGGAAGGCGTGAACGCTCAGGGCCGGGGGAGGGCGAGGGTGAGCAGCGGGCGTCGCGCGAGGCGCGAATGCTGCGCGACAGCGCGGGGTTAGGAGGGGGGGGGGGAAGGGACTCTTCCTTTCCTCGCATCAAACGTAATGCTTCGCATTACGACAGATGCTGCCAGAGTGACATGGTTTTCTGTTCAGGGTTTGCTCCCTTAGCCTTCGGTTCTGTCAAGAACCTGTACCACAAGGCAGTGGTTTACAACTCTGCAGGGCAGGGGCGTCAAACTCCCTGAGGTATTGCAATACCTGCATACCACCACCCTAATTGTTCTAATATAGACACAATATATGGCCACAACAATTAGTCAGTATCAGTTTAGTTAGCTATACTATTTGCTCGTTTACAGTCCTTGTTCAAATATTGACACATACCATCATATCTTCTAGTTTTAGTAGAATTGCTCTCACGGTAGTTATTCGAATATAGAATATTATCTATCCACAATATACATTCAGTGTTAATTTAGCTACCTATAGTAGATTGTCATTCAGGGTAATTATTCTGCATTAGACTTTTACAATATTTCTTCAACATGGTATTATCTGGCTACAATCGCTATTTACTTAATATAAATTAAGTGTAGTTTTGGCAAGTGACCGATTTTCCACCACTGCAATTGTTCGAATATATATGCAATATATTTCCACAATATTAATTAAGTGGCATGTTGTCAGGTGATATTAGATTATATATTACAATAATTGTTCTAATAAATTACTCATATATTTCCAGGATAATAATTAAGCATTGCATTGTCACGTGCCCAATTCTCGACTACCGTAATTGTTCTAATATAATGCAATACAATGTATTACTTAAGTGTTGTATTATATGGTGACATCAAATGTACACTACTGTAATTGTTCAAATATATACCCAATATATTTCCACAAAATTAATCAGGCATCGTGTTGCCTTGCTGACAGTAGATTCTCCACTACTGCAATTGTTCAAATATATAACCAATATACTGTTACAATATTAATCATGCATCGTATTGCCTGGGCCGCGTTCAGGGTCCGTCTCGGAGGCGCCTCGGAGGCGCCCATGACGTCACGCTAGTCTGAACCACAAAGGCAGTTTCTTGTCTCGAAAATGGCCGCCCCCATAGGCGGTGGCCATTTGCAATTGAAATGCTGCGCTCTGATTGGATGAAACCATTGCATGCGGTGGCCATTTTCGAGGCGCTTTTTGTCTCGTATCTGAAAAGGGAGGCGTCGCCGAGACGTCACCGAGACGGACCCTGAACGCAAACAGACCAAAAAGCATCGCCGAGACGTCGCCGAGGCACCTCCGAGACGGACCCTGAACGCGGCCCTGGTAACACTATATACTTTAGAGTGCTGCCTCACTGGGGAATATAGCTGGTGGCACCATGACCGGATATCCCACTAAGTCACATTATCCTGAAACTGAGCTAACCAGTCCTTGCCCTATCCTATTAAAGCTGCATAGTCCGATGAAAATATCAAATTTTCAAAACCAAAACAATTATCTAAATTTGATTCTGCATATCTAACTTAAATACTGGTGCACTTATTAAACATTTATCACCACACAGAAGGGAATACTGAATAGAACCTCTTACTGCAGAAGCCTATGGGGTCAGAGTTTTGACAAGCTTGCCAAAATTAATTTTGCATGCTTCCACTTCAAATATCTCAAAAGTTAGCCACTTATAAGTTAAAATAAAAGTTACTTCAAGCTAAAGTAAGGTACATAATAATGATCAACCTAATGTATTTATCTCAGAAAATTTCAGAAACTCAAAACCATCGGACTATGCAACTTTAATGCCGAGTGCCAGGCTAGGGAGCGACAAGTATCAATTTTATAAGTAATTGGTTTCACTCGACTGGGAACCAAACTTCCAATCTCCCGCTCTACCGATTCGGCCATTGCGCCCGGTATGGCGATAATGGAGTCTCCACTACCGTAACTGTTCTAACATAGACACACTATCTCCCCTACAATATTTCTTCAGCAATATCACCTTGCGTCGACCAGATGCACACAGTCACTATCCCACCTAACGCCACCTTCCAGACTTTCCCCCCCCCCCCCCCCCCCCCCCCCCCCCCCCCAATGACTTCTTGCGGAAACTGCAGACTACAAGTACGGCCTATTCCCATTCAGTTAAGGTGAGTGTACATTCTTCAAGTAAGAAGTCTTTGTCGCATCGCGACCGACAGCATGATAATGATGATGATGATGATGATGACATTCTTCACACACACAATGCTCTTTTAAAGCCGCAACATTGTTATTAGATACAGTACAACCCCGTTAAACCAAGCTCGGTTAAACCAAACAATCGGTTAATCCAAACTTTTGTTTGCGGCCCGGCAAAATACTACCATGTGGGTTTAAGGTCATCTGATACTTTTTTATATGATAAATGGTAGTATTTTGCCAGGTCGCCGACAAAAGTTTGGATTAACCGATCGTTTGATTTAAGAGAGGTTGGTTTAATGGGGTTAAACTGTATATACATAAAAAAACAATAATCATAGTGTCCATATGCATTGTACATTCATAATGCACCCCCGTTTTTGCCAAAGCCAAGTCAAAGTCAAAACTTGGTTAAACCAATGATCGGTTAATGCAAACAAATTTCTAGGGTCCCTTCACGTTTGGTTTAACTGGCTTATACTGTATAGCTTTAGGCGTGTCTATTAACATTGCCTAGTCCGATGGTTTTGAGTCTTTCTCCTTTTTTAATGAGAGAAATATAATGATTTAATTGTTATTACCTACCTCACTTTAGTTTGAAGTAAGCTTTATTTTAAATGGCGAACCTTTGAGATATTTGAAGTGCAAACATGTCAAATTAATTTCGGCATGCATGCCAAAACTCTGAAAGTGACATCATAGGTTTTTAGCAGTAACAGGTTCTATTAAATTGACTCAGAGTTCCCTTCTCGGTGGCAATAAAGGCTTAATACAGGCATCAATATCTCAGTTAGCTATGTAGAATCAAATCGTTTTAATTTTGAAAATGTGATGCTTCATCGTACTATGCAGTTTTAAGAATACACACACTACTCACACACTGAGTCAAAATCAGCTTCTCCTCCGCCATTAATTTCAGTGATGAAGGTTGCCAGACGGGATGACCGATGTACTCCAGCGCTCTTTCCCTATGTGGCAGGTCGTGGGATTCAAATCCCTGGTTCAAACTCCAGCCGAGTCAAACCAATGATATCAATTAGTTATACTTGTCGCGACCCAGACTATCACTCGACGTTCCGAGAACAGAGCAATGAGCGGTGGACTGGGAACCACTAACTGTCTGTGATTGAAATTTCCCCTTGCTTAATCAACAGACATAGAAAATTAATCAAAATGGTTAGGTAACTGCTAACAACGCAGACCCCGCTAAGAAGCTTCACGTCACGGTCACGTGACAGGCACAGCCTCGACAGGCAGTCCTCAGGAGACGCACCCTGCCGGTGTATGCCCAGAGGTGGTTTGCCAGAGTCTCACCCGTGCAGAAAGATCGGGAGTTCCATTCCCGGTCGAGACAAATGAATGACTTATAAACTTGATACTTGTCGCTTCCTAGCCTGGTGCTCGGCATTATTAGGATAGCGTAAGAACTGGTTAGCTCAGTGTCAGGAAAATGGTACTGAATAAGACTAAATATGACCAAACAAAATTGACCTTGCCTCCCTGTGGGGGAGCACTATAATGTCACCCATGAGTGCGCACTGTCGCAAGTCGGTATCGATCCTGATATGACCTTAGATGTTGCTAGGACGTAAAACAGCAAACAAAAACTCCAATATTTCCCTCCACTATCCGTTTACATTAGCGCTAGTAGAAACAGTCGGTATACCTCTACTTTTGCCAGGATGATTTATTTGCAAGGATTCCCACAGGTGCAACCATTCCGATAAGCTAAAAGGACCCTAAACTGATTTAGTACCTTACGGGACTTGCAAAGTTGCCCCCACCCCCACCCCACTTTTGTAGGTGAGAATATTAACCCAATGACAAAGCCACTTGTCACTCTACCACTGCAGGGGCCATATGCAGGAGTCGGTGTTACCAAGCCAAAACGCGTTTAGACGGGATTTCTGGTTTAGCGCAGAAAAGTCGGTATGCGGGAGGCGGTGATACGCTAACACCACGTGTTTAAGGTCTGCGACACTAACCCCGTTTCATAGCACGTTTAAGGATGGTGTTAGTGTTAGGTTAGGCCCAAATCTATTCAATGCTATCATATTTAACAGAATTAAATATGCAATAAGTGAAGTTTTATCAATTTAACCCTAAAAGCGAACCCATATTAACGCTACCGCCGCATTGGCGGCGTTATTCATATTGTCGAATCGACGAATGTAAAGTAAACAAATCGCCGCCGCCACCGCCGCATCGACGTCGACATCCATACTGGCCGACGTTGACGCATTGGCGGCAATGTATTAGGCCCAAATCTATTCAATGCTATCATATTTAACAGAATTACATACGCAATAAGTGAAATTTATTCAAATTAACCCTAAATTCAAAGTCATATTAAAGCCACCACTGTATTGGCGGCGTTATTCATATTTATTCATATTGCCGAATTGCCGAATGTAAACTAAATAAATCGCCATCGCGACCCGCCGCAGTGCTGGCTGGTACCCGGCTATATCGGCGGCGAAATTAATATTGTTGAATCGGGAAATAGCGGTGCTCGCCGGTAACCAGATTCTTGTTTAGCTAACACACCCCATTTAGGCGCCTCTGCATACGGCGTGACATACTTCGCGCGGGCGGTGATAGCTAAACGCGTTTACCGGCTAACACCAATCGACGCTATCACCGACTCCTGCATATGGCCCCAGAAGTATAATGCCACCATTTATCACCCTATACATGTAAAGTTAGTTGTTTTATTGTTTTACGTCCTAGCCACAATTAAGCTCATACCAGGGTACCGACTTGTGACAGTGTGCACTGATGGTGACTTTAGAGTGCTGCCCCACTGAGAGACCAGGCTACCAGCAGCATGACCCGATATCCCACACAGTCACATTATCCCGACACTGCGCTAACCAGCCCTTGTCCTATCCCATTAATGCCAAGCGTCAGGCTAGGTAGCGACAAGTATCAATTTTATAAGTCATTTGTTTGACTCGACCGGGAATTGAATTCCCGATCTCCCGCATGGGAGGCCTGCGCTCTACCGATTTGGCCCCTGTGTCCGGTATGCACCTAAATAGAACCACCACTAGATACGATAGGGAGTAGGTTCCAACTGGTCCCAGTTTAACAGTCCCATCATTAATGGTTGCCTTTACGACCAGACGGGATGGTTGAATGAGTTGAGCTTCCGTCTCACTTTTTGGTAGATCATGGAATTCGAAGCCATGGGTTCGAACCACGGTCGAGTCAAACCAATGACTTAACAATTGATACATGTCGCTTACTAGCCATGTGCTTGGCATTATTAGGATAGGGCAAGGACTGGTTATCCTGACACTGAGCCAACCAGTGCTTGCCCTATCCTAATAATGCCAAATGCTAGGCTAGGAAGTGACAAGTGCCAATTTTTAAGTCATTGGTTTCACTCGATCAGGATTCGAACCCACTTTACTTTGATGTATCTTGTATTTTAACTGGTGAACAGTGGAGATATTTTGAGTGAACCCATGGCACAGTGCATACTGTAAAGTCGACGGCTGGCGGTTTGAGTGCTGTAGATAGGCTAATAAGAAATCACTACAGGCAAGGAAGGAAAGTAGATAAAGAGTGAAAGGTAGGAGAGTGAGACTCTCTGATTTATTGAATTTATAGTTTCAAGAACAAGATGGTGGTGATCACATGATCCAGTCCTAACAGACATTCCTTTATCCACCAATGAGGGTTCAATATCCTTGTTACCAAGGCATGGTTAGATCTGGCTACAGTGCCCTGTTGTATCTGGTGCAGTGATCCATAAATAACTCTTGGAGGGGAGGGGGTATATGAGGCGACTTCCCAAAGACTGTCCCACGTGTCAAGAAGTGACCCTCTCTCAGGTCAAGAAGTGACCCTCTCTCTCTAACTATATTTATATAAAATTTCTATCCTCAATTAGTAATGAATCACCAACTCCACATATACCTTATATGCCTTTGGTTTTACATACCATTTACCATTTTATAGACAAGTTGCAATTTATTATAGCAGAGTTCTCCATATCCCATATCTCATATATCGGAAAATCTTACAATACGGTGTGAACTCTTAATTATTCGGCTTTTATTTACACATTTTCGAGCATATCACAAGAGCACTAGACAGCAATTAAGTTTAAGGACTGCAGTAGTGTCTAAGGTATATATATATATATGTTGGATTACAATTACTTAATTATTTCGGTTGTGAAAATTTAATGCCTTCCACATGTTATTGTAGTAGTCTGCACTGATCTCTCAGGCAAAGACTTGCATAGACAGGTAGGCGAAGATAGATTGGGGACATCAAGGAGCCTAGGTGGCGAAATGGTTAGCACACTGGCCCGGAATGGAATAGATGTGGGTTCGATTCCCACTGTAGGTACAATCTTTCCCATTTTCACCCCCCCCCTCCCCCACAACACTGGTTACTATGACCATCATCCTGTATAAGCTACGTGCTGTCTGGTTGTTGAACCTATGCTGTGTATGTATATAATGTATGCATTGTCTGTATGTATGTAATTGTAAGCATTAAAAGACTTACAATTCCAGGGGGACGAGTGTAGTAGTCTGCACTTACATTTCAACAAAGACCCGCTTAGATCGGTAGGCGTGGGTAGTGTGGTGACATCAGGGACCTAGGTGGCGTGATCCTTAGGACACTGACCCGGAATGCAAGAGATGTGGGTTCGATTCCTGCCATCGGTGAAATACTTCCCATTTTCATCACCCCTACGACATTATCAGCTTTAATGCCAGTGACTTACTTAAAAGATCTGATCAGATAACTTGACCCTTCAATACATAATGATGAAAGAGGACACTTAAATTGGACTAATTGAGCTGAAGCCCATTAGGTTCGGACAGGTCTGCCCATTAGTACTAGACTAAATACTCCGTCGCTAATATTTTGTAGGTCTGTGACATCTCCCAGGGAAGGAAAGCTATTATTACTTAAGTCATAACGCCTACATAAAAGGGGGTTTGACTTACTTTAAAATGCTAGTCGCATTCATACTGCTTTCCAAGTTCACAATATTATGACAATCTATACGCATTATAACCGTCTGCTCCAGTATGTTAGTCACCATACACCTTCGGAGGTCACCTCACCAGGTCCTAGTTTGTTTGTGTGTTTATTGGGGTTTTATGCCATGTCAACATGGAAGGTCATTTCAGGACGGATACCAACTTATGACAGTTGGTTGGATGGTTGTTGTCCTAGCAACATCTAAGGACATATCAGGATGGATACCAACTTGTGACAGTGCACACTCATGGCAAGTTTATAGTGCTACCCCATTGGGAGACCAGGCCGCCAGCATCATGACCTGATGTCCCACTCAGTTCCATTATCCTGACACTGATACAACCAGTCCCTGCCCTATCCTAATAATGCTGAGTGCCAGGTGAGAAGCACCAAGTATCAATTTTTAAGTCATCGATTTGATTCGACCAGGGTTCGAACCCACAGACCCATGGGTTCTGATCCCTCGTTCTACATAAACAGAAGACGAACGCTCAACTTATTCGGCCATACCATCTGGTCTATAACCAGTCATATTTCATCATAATACTTCTGAAAAAGAAAAGATGTTTCTCAAAAAATAAAGATTTTGTAGTCCTGTTAGCCAGGTCCTCCTGTTTCGGTAGGTCATTGGATTAGAACCCCCAGGTTCAAATCCTGGTCATGCTTCATGACCGGCATTCTCTGTGGCAGAGTGGTTAGAGTGTCTGACTTTTTTCTAGGTCAGACTCCTAATCTGAGGGTCAGTGGTTCAATTCCCCGTGCCCCCAGCTCTGCCAATTTGGATTTCCATCGCTGTGTATAACTTACAGTGTCATCAAAGGCCGGTTGCTCTCATACCATGTCTATGTGGTGTGGGAGGTTAAAAATCCCTTGGGTCGGTAAAAGTGTAGGCTCGGGCTTTCTATCGACCAGCAGTGGAATGAGGAAGACCAGTCATCTATAACTGAAATTTTCCCTGCTTAAACAACTAATGGTCAAAAAAAAAAGAAAAAAAGACAGAATCCACCTACTGGACGCAGTGGCTGAATCGGTAATAGCCCTCGCTTCCCGTGCAGATGATCGGATGTTTAAATCTACGCCGACTCAAACCGATGACTTAAAAATTGATACTAGGCATTACTAGGATAGGGCAATTGCCGGCGAGAGAAATTTTCCTTGCTTAATCAACTAATGTATAACAACAACACAAAATCACGGCAAAATCCTAAAGCTTCTGCCCAGTGCAAACAATCCTAGTTAGGGCTATCGCTAGGACTAGGGACAGGACACGGTGGTCGAGTAGGAAGAGCTCAGGTTTTCCATCCGAAAGATAGCGAGTTCGAATCACAGCCGAGTCAAACCGGTGACTTACAAAATTAGTATGGTCACTACTTAGCCTGGCGCTTGGAATTGCCAGGGTAGTTCAGTATCCGGATAATGCACCTGAGTTGGAACTCCGATCATGATGCCGGCAGCCTGGTATCCCAGTGGGACAGCACTATTAAGTCGTGATGAATGAGTGTGCACCGTCACTTGTGGTGTTCTCTGTGGCGGAGTGGTTAGAGTGTCTGACTTTTTTCTAGGTCGGACTCCTAATCTGAAGGTCAGTGGTTCGATTCCCCATGCCCCCACCTCTGCCAATTTGGATTTCTACCACTGTGTATAACGTACAGCGACATTAAAGCTCTCATACCATGTCTATGTGGTGTGGGAGGTTAAAAATCCCTTGGGTCGGTAAAAGTGTAGACTCAGGCTTTCTATCGACAAACTGTCTAATGGTGAAAAGAAGTCTATTCAGACTTATCCATGATAGGCAGTATAAATCTTCAAGAAAGTCGCTATCCATCCTGATATGACCTTAGATATTGCCATGATGTAAAATGCCAACAACCAACCAACCATCATGAGTGGGTATCCATCCTGAAATGACCGTCCATGTTGCCATGGCATAAAACCTCAATATACAATCAAACAAACTAGGACCCGGTGAGGCGACCTGGGAAGGTGTATGTCGACTAACGTACTGGAGCAGACAGGATAAAATGGAGTGGAGTACCCAACACACACGGCGACAAGTGGGTCGAGTCCTTGTGTATATTGGATTGTGTTGGGCGACTGTTTTATCACCAAGGCTTACAGATACATCAGCAACTGCCCCCCTGCACTAGACACCCCCCACTCCCCCACCCCGTCGACCCGAGCCTTTCCTGTTCGCAATCATCATCATCATCATCATGCTGTCGGTCGCGATGCGACAAAGACTACTTCATTACTTGACTGCCGTTCTCCATTTCTGTTGTGTTGCGTTGTGTTCCTCCTAGCTGATTTTCCGCTGTCGATGGAAGATGAGCTCGAGCAGCGCGGTCCTTGGTAACCCGGGCGACGACCGAGCCGGTATGGTGTTTTGTGCGGTTGTACATTTCATGAAAGCTGCCTGCAAAAGTGTTGAAGTGCTGCTGGCTTTTGCAAGTTACCAGCGGCACTCTCTCGGGGAGCAAATAGAGGTTTCACACCGGAAGAACATGTCAAGACAGGCGCAAAACTATTTGTCCCTGCAGTGGCTGGTCGGGAGATGTTGGGAGTTCCATACATCAACCGCCCTTAATGCTGCCACAGTGACATGGTTTTCTGTTCAGGGTTTGCTCCCTTAGCCTTCGGTTCTGTCAAGAACCTGTACCACAAGGCAGTGGTTTACAACTCTGCAAGGCAGAGGCGTCAAACTCCCTGAGGTATTGCTATACCTGCAATACCTGCATACCCTGGCTATCTGTGATGTATAAGGAATTATGCAAGTATTCATCTTCCGCTCGGTGTAGAACAGTTTTCGCTGGCCCTATGCTGTCAATATTCCCTTCTGTCCTGATATGACCTTAGCTGTTGCCAGGACGTAAAACTCCAACCAACAAAAACAATCCAATATTCTTCGGTGGCTTACTTTATATTGGTTGATTGTTGGAATTTTGCATCCTGGTAGCATCGAAGGTCATGTCAGGACGGTTACCGACTTGTGACAGTGCACACTCATTGCGATCGTATAGTGTTGCTCCACTGGGAAATCAGGCTGCCAGCACCATGACCTGCTACCCCACACAGTCATATTATCCTGATGCTGAGCTAACCAGTACTGGCTCTATCCTATTAATGCAGAGCGCCAAGCTAAGAAGTGACAAGTGTCAATTGTGTAAGTCGCTTGTTTGACTCGACCTGGAATCGAACTACCGACCTCCACCACATATTTACCTTGGTGTTTTTATGTTGGTGTCATTGGTGTGCGGTTTGTTAGTGAATCGGTAAACTGGACGGACGGAAGGAAGGAAGGGAGGGAGGGTGGGAGGGTGGGAGGGTGGGTGAATGGGTCGGTAAATTGGGTTAGTGTCTGCGACACGAGGTGGTAACCCGGGCTGACTGTGCCTCGCGCCGGGCTGACCGTTGTATGAATAAAGCATGTACACAAAGTATATATCTGGTAGTCACTAAGGGGGGCACACAGGGGGCGACTGTCAGGGAACCAGCGACTCGTGCCAGGCTGACCATCACATGAATAAAGCATATGCACTAACTACATCTGGTAGTCACTAAGCGGGGCACACAGCTTTGGACTGTCTGGGAACCAGCGACTTACGCACTACGTACATGTGTTAATCACTAAGAGCGGCACATATGGAGCGAATGTCGGGGAACCGGCGACTCGCGCCAGGCTGACCATCACATGAATAAAGCATATGCACTAACTACATCTGGTAGTCACTAAGCGGGACACACAACTTTGGACTGTTTGGGAACCAGCGACTTGCGCACTACGTATATCTGTTAATCACTAAGAGCGGCACATACGGGGCGAATGTCGGGGAACCGGCGACTCGCGCCAGGCTGACCATCACATGAATAAAGCATATGCACTAACTACATCTGGTAGTCACTAAGCGGGACACACAACTTTGGACTGTTTGGGAACCAGCGACTTGCGCACTACGTACATCTGGTAATCACTAAGAGCGGCACACAGGGAGCGAATCTCGGGGAACCGGCGACTTGCGCCAGGCTGACCATCACATGAATAAAGCATGCGCACTAACTACATCTGGTAGTCACTAAGCTGGGCACACATATATGGACTGTCCGGGAACCAGCCTCTTGCGCACTAAGTATATATGGTAGGTACTAAGGGGTGCGCACAGATGGGGACTGGCTGGGAACCAGCAACTTACGCAAGGCTGACCATCACATGAATAAAGTATGCGCCCTAAGTACATCTGGTAGTCATTACCGGGGTACACAGATAGGGACTGTCCGGGAACCAGCAACTTGCTCACTAGGTACATATAGTAGTCTCTAAGTAGTGCACACAGATAGGGACTGGATGGGAACTATCGACTCACCCTAGGCTGACTGCAGCATGAATAAAGTATGTGCCCTAAGTACATCTTGTAGTCATTAAGCGGGGTACACAGATAGGGACTGTCCGGGAACCAGCAACTTGCGCACTAAGTACATATGGTAGTCACTAAGTGGGGCACACAGATAGGGACCGGAAGGGAACCATCGACTCACCCCGGGCTGACTGCCGCATGAATAAAGCATGTGCACTAAGCACATATGGTAATCACTAAGTGGGGCACACAGGAGTGTGACAGTCTGGTAACCAGCAACTGGCGTGAGGCTAACCACAACATGAATAAAGCTTGCATGCTAAGCACATCTGGTAGTCACTAAGAGGGGCACACGATCCATGCCCGTTATGATTTTTTAAACCCGGATCATGTCTCCTCGCCTTCGTCAATAGTTGAAAGATGGGAGAGGAACTAAAGATTGGAACTAAAATCTCCCTCAATCTTTGTTCATATGGAAGATCCTTGAGATTTGTTATCAATTTGGTTGTTCTCTGTTTTTTTTGGTAAAGTATTTATTCATCTGAATATGACATTTCTCAGCATCGAAGCACTGGTCTTCCGGCCATCTTACTATTGGAATTGACAGTCTAAATAATCTAAGTTTGGTCAGTGCTCTATTAGTCACAGCACCGATCCTGTAGAATTAAGGGAGTGGCTCCTGCTGTATAATGTACAGCACCAGTCACTGTAGTTCATGCAAAAATGGGGAGCAACACCAAGTAGAATGTGTATACTCAGGGCAACTCAAAGAATCATTGTGGGTTACATTTTTTCTCTTATAAAACAAGCTAAGTTTATAGTTGACAAGCCATTTTGTCTGCCTTATATAATGTTCAATGTGTTTAATCAGATTGATAGTTGTGTAGGATGTTCGGTGTGTTGATGGTTTGTTCATGATGGTTAAGGGTGGTGGCAGGGGAGGGGGGGCCCATTGGGGTGGGTGTAGGGGGGAAAAACCCACAGGAGAGTGTTGTACCTATTCTACCTCCACAGATTCCATCATTGCATATGGTGACTATATATTCCTGTCCTCTTTCACCCCTAGTCTAAAGTCCGGTTTGTCACTGGTTTGGTGGTAGATAAGGCTTGGGTTGGGCCCAGGTGGAAACCATAATTGCGTGTGCCTTGAACAGTGCCTACATTACAACTTGTATACAAGACTGTATACAGCTGTAAGGCCAAAGCAGACTCCGGCTATACTACTTTCTAAACTACTCTAGTTCCCGGGTTTGAACCCAGGGGACTATTGGCGCTGCATGCACAGCTGCCTGCCGCTGACTGGTGGGGTGTCACTCGGTCCTCCGGCTCCACCCGAACAACAGCTACTGTGCGTTTTTTTTTTTTTTACGGTAGGCATTGTCCAGCTAGATGTCAGTTGATGGTCAGTATGACCCACTCACATTGATTTGCTAATTGATTATTGAACTGAAACTCAAGTTACTGTTATGATTGAAGGTTATGCATTAATTGCCCTTCCTATGGTTGTCACCACTTCTTGCTGTGCAATGAATAAACTGATGTCGCCCTTACCATCTTAAGCCTCTGCTTCTCACAGGCCGTATTCGATTAACCAACTCCAGTCATCCAAGTCACTTTTTGTCACATGTGCACATCCTACAGACTCGGGTTGAATAAACAAACACACTTCTCGACGCTCGGGGTGGAAAAAATGGTGGCTTAATCCCAAACTTTTTCTTTTTTAATAGGACTTGTACTGCTAGCTGTTATCCAACAGGTACCTGCACACATGTGACATCATCGCTCCTAGCCACCCCCAGTCAAGCAAGATGTGGGTTACTGGGGTCAGGACTTTTTGCACACGGCACTTGTATTTGTCGACTCCACTCACGACTAGCAACTTGGGTGACACGAGTCGCCCGGGTCGTGTTAATCAAATACGGCCAGAGTGACCACCAGAGCGGAACTACTACAGCTTGCAGCATATCTGACCACATAGTCTAGCACCAGCAATGCTGCTCACTCAGTTTGGGCATATCAGAACCAATACTCCTCATTCGGCTCTGGCATAACAGAATCAATATCCTTACTCAGTTCTAGCAAGTCAGAGCCAATATTGTTCATTCAGTTGCGATGTAGCAAACCGAATTGCACCCATTCAGCTGTGGAGTGGGACGTAGCTAGGGTGGTAGAGTGTCCACCTGTGAAGGTGTTGATCATCTGATCGATCCTGCTCGGTGGACCCATTTGCAGTTTGGGCTATTTTCCTTTCCAACCAGTGGTCCACAACTGGTTCATCAAAGGATGTGGTATGTGCTGTCCTGTATTGTGGGAAAGTGCACATAAAATACCCCTTGCTGTTTACCAGAAAGTGTAGCCTATGTGGCAGCAGCGGGTTTCCTCCAAAGAAATATGTCAGAATGACCATATGTTTGACGTTCAATAGCCCATGTTCAAAATCAATGCGCTCTAGAGGTGTCCCTAACAGGCCTTTTTTTCATTCAGCTGCGGCCTAGTGGAGCCACTATTCTACACTCCTTTAAAACTGAATAGTCCTATTGGTTAGTTGTTGGGGTTTTACGTCCTGGCAACATCTAAGGTCATATCAGGACGGCTCCCGACTTGTGACAGTGTGCAGTCATGGCGTCACTGGGAAATCAGGCCACCGACACCATGACCTGATAAGCCACTCAGTCAGATTATCCAGACACTGAGCTACTCAGTTCTTGGCCTATCCTATTAATTCTGAGCGCAGGGCTAGGAAGTGACAAGTATCAATTTGATAAGTCATTGGTTTGACACAACCGCTAACAAAACTCTCGATCTCCCTCACACAAGGCACAAGCTCTAGCGATTCGGCCGGCGGATAGTCCGATGAAGCATCACATTTTAAAAACCAAACCAATTGTCTCGCTTTAATTCTAAATCTCTAACTTAGATAATGATGCAGTTATTAAGCATACGTTCTCACAGAGAAGGGAATACTGAGTCAATTTAATGGAGCCTGTTACTGCAGAAAACCTACTGTGCCAGACTTTTGGCATGATTGCCAGAATTAATTTAACAAGTTTGCACTTCAAATATCAAAAATATTAGTCATTTAAAACAAAAGTTACTAAAATCTAAAGTCAAGTACATTTTAACGATCAATCTAATATATCTATCACAGAAAAGTGACAACAACTCAAAACAATCGGACTATACAACTCTAAAGTGCATTAATAAACAAGCAGCAAACCAAACGTACATCAATGACAAGGACAAACTCACCTAATGTTCACGACCGTCTGTGATCCCGAAGATTCCGCCAATAGGAATGACGGCAATGGGCTCATGTGGTCACTTGGTCACGTGGTCACGAAGTCACGTGATCTGAAGTGAGAAAGCATTTCATAGTAAGACTTAGAATCACATTAGGAACAACCATGTAAACCAATAATGCCGTAATTTCTCCTAAAGCAGTTGTGTTTGGACATTAGGCCAAATATAAAAAGAAAATTGGTGATCGTCCTTTTGAAATGAAAATAAGGGTCGAGGGGGTGGTTTTTATTTAAATCTTTAATTTTTAATTGTTGACTTACACATAATATGTATACATACACAATTGCTGAATAAGCTGAGCGTCTGCCTCCCATTCTGGTAGTTCGTTGGATTCCAACTCCTGGGTTCGAACCTGGCAGAGTTAAACCAATGACTTAAACATTGATACAGCATTTGAATTGCTGCTAGCCCGGTCCATATTTTTATAGTTTAAAATACAAATTCAGGGGCGGGCGATTTTTCAGGCAGGGGCGGGGACGATAACCAATCTGTTATTTTTGTTGGGCATTGCTGTGGACACTACTGGATTCCTCACACACACTGTTCAGCATCAGTAAAGAGGCGCAACAGTCAATCAGCATATGCACTGGCAGATGAAGTATCTTTTTCCTTATCCATCATTACTCGTATTGTAGAAGTTTGCACTGACCTCCCAGGTAGCGGGGCCAGATAAGGTGCCCTTCTGTAAATAACGCTGAATTGAAAAATGGCTGGAAGACCAGTGCTTCGGCACTGACACAATACTTATTCACCAGAATAAACATATTTACAAACAAACAAAAAGTCAGGTAGGCATGGATAGGATGATGTCAGCAAGCACCCGAGGTAGCTTTGGTTTGCGGTGCATAGTCCGCTGAAAACAACCGTCCTGATATGACCTTAGATGTTGCCGGGACGTAAAACTCCAACAACCAACCGATGAAAACATAACATTTTCAAAACCAAAACGATTATCTAGATTTAAGTCTACACACATACAACTTACATACCGATACATTTTTTAAAACATTTGTCGGGACACAGAAGGACATATGGAGACAATTGAATAGTACCTGCTACTGCATAAATCTATGGTGTTAGAGTTTTGGCATGCTTGCCAACATTAAGTTTGCACGATTGCACTTCAAATATCTCAAAATTAATCCTTTAAAAAAAAAAAAAGGTTACTTCAAGCTAAAGTAAGGTAGATTATAATGATCAACGTGATATATTTATCTCAGAAAATGCCTGAAACTCAGAGTCTATGGAACGTTAAGCTGTGCAGTCCGATAGACCATCAAATTTTCAAAACCAAAACATTTAGCCAGATGTGATCCTACATATCAAACGGAGACACAGGTGAAGTTATTAAACATTTATTTCTCTATAGAAGGGCACATACCAAGTGAATCTAATATGATGTGTTTTGTTGTTGTTGTTTTTGTTAGTAAATATGTTTATTCTTACTGAATAAGTCTTTTGTCAGTGCCGAAGCATTAGTCTTCCAGCCATTTTTCAATTCAGGGTTATTTACACAAGGTTTTTTAGTTTTTTTTGGTCCATTAGTTGTTTAAGCAGGGGAAATTTCAGTCAAATACGATTGGTCTTCCACATTCCACTACTGGTCGATAGAAAGCCCGAGCCTACACTTTTCCCGACCCAAGGGATTTTTAACCTCCCACACCACACAGAGGTGGTATGAGAGCAACCGGGCTTTGATGACGCTGTACGTTATACACAGCGGTGGAAATCCAAATTGGTAGAGCTGGGGGCATGGGGAATCGAACCGCCGACCCTCAGATTAGGAGTTTGACCTAGAAAAAAGTCAGACACTCTAACCACTCCGCCACAGAGAACGCCACGGTTACTGCTGAAGGCTATGTTAAAATCATTGTTCCATGCTTTCCCCTCAAACGTAGCCAAATTTAACCATATAAGGTACACGTTACTTCAAAATAATGAAATGTAGATAGTAATGATGAACTTACTATTTTGAAAAATAGAAGAAAGTCAAAGCCATCGGATAATGCAAGTTTAAACTGGGGACTATTTCAATCGCAGATAACTGGTTGTTCTCATTCCATTGCTCCTTTCCCTACTAGTTTAGTAAAAACAGAGCAATATGTTCAATAGCGACACGTATAAATAATGTAGTGCTGTGGGAACAACGTTTCGTTATGTTGCTCAGCTGGTTAGGATGGGGAACGGCGTTGCAGCAATAATTCAAATAAGCACAAACCTGCGTTCTGTAACTTCTTTATTTGGCACAAAACAACTGAGTCTAAACTTAACTGATTGCCCTGAATTCAATCCTGGGGATTGGGTCTCGCCACTTGTCCTACGGGAAGTCAGTTTTCAACCCATTCAACCATCTTGTATAGTCTTTTTCTTTTCCTTCTTTTGTTGTACATTAGATGATTAAGTAGGGGAAATTCCAATCGCTGAAAAATTGGTCTTCCTCATTCCACTGCTCCTTGCCCTATCCTAATAATGCCAACTGCCAAGCTAGGTAGCGACAAGTATAAATCTTTAAGTCATTGCTTTGACTCAAAAAGGCTTGGAACCTTTTGCTTCCCACGATCTACGACCATCCGGTCATACAATCTGGTCTTGTAAAGTCATATAAACGGAACAGGATTATATCAAATGGTGCTAATGTCATGACCCCATGGGTGGGCGCAGAGGTTATAATACTGCATTGTCCATGATGTGCGCAACATGGGTAATTGAATGAACGAGACTGTGAATCTCAGTGGATTAGGGCACCATGGCGCCGACTATATTCTATTCTTAGAACTAAAAACTTTGGCCGCTGATCGACGCGCCATCTACATGATACTTCTTGAACTACGCAGTTAGATTAAAATCAGACTGGTGGCGACATCTATATTCACTTTTAGAACTAAAATGGCCGCCGATTGATGCGCCACCTATAGTGATTTCCAGTCAAAGCTGATGACGTGGCACTGGATATATTCACTTCGACCAGACTTTTCAAACCGAGAGGACGTACTTCTGCCGCCCATATTTGCCGTCCCACCCACCCAACTAATATGATGTATCGATAGGGTTAAGTGCCTGTAATCCTTGAAATATCTAAGGTCATCTCATCATGAAAGAGTAATGTAACAAGCTAAGATAGAAAGAATTAAAATTGCCACTTTGTGCTACTGTCTCGTTCTGTTTTCAATTATGGGAGTATTGAAGCGCTTAGCAATAATCACACCTTGTAACCTGTCTTAAGCCATCCATCCATTCATTACCTTAGTGACGTCACAGGATATAGCTATTTCAGCTGCAATCAAGTAGGCACAACATCTTTCTCCTCGGAGCCAGAGAGCAGTAGATCGAAGTTTCCATGGTTACCATTGAGTAATTCTGTCCAGAATATAATTGACATTTCTAGGATATGTATATTTCAGAGAGATATTGGGAATATTCCTGTAGGTAGGTAATCCATCTTAAATTACTGCGAGCGCATATTTAAAATCGGGTAGTATATATTGAATAACTGGCTATAAATACTGAATATACACGACAGCTATGCCCTCTTGTAAAATTTCCCGATAATTAGACATTGGCGGATGTGTGAACTAGTTGATAGTAATTACAATTGTTATATGAAAAGGTAAATGATATATATAGGGCCAGAGGCATTAAGGTAGTATGTGGTGCTGGTGATCCTTTACTGAGTTTTATATAGACATTATGTAGTTATAGATAGTGTGAGAGGGGCACTACCTTTAGTGTGACAGAGCCTTAGCAGCTCTGCTCACATACCCCCTCCGCCCCAACTGTTATTTATGGATCACTGCACACCCAGACACAACAGGGCACTGTAGCCAGAAACAACCAAGGCTTGGATACAAGCATGTTGAATGTTCATTGGTTGATTGGAGAATGCCTACTGCTGATTGGAGGAGCTGATCAGGTGTGACAGCCATCTTGGATTCATGAACCTATACAATAATAAACCTGAGGATGCAAGCTCTCTGTCTTTCTGTGCACTTTCTACTCTACCTTTCTCTTGCCTGTAGTGATTTCATATTTAGCCTACCTACACAACTACAGCTGCCAGCCGTCGACTTTACATTCTGTTGGAAGAAAAAGGACACCGACCTCTTTTGAGAATCTCAAAGAAATAAAAAAATACAATATACCAAGAACGCAGCGTGGAAATGTGCGATCTTAATTTGAATGGTCTTCTTCATTCCATATCATTTGTGTGGTAAACGCTCATGTTATATAATGAGTTATAATCATGTTATATAATGAGTTATAATCAACTTCATTGCATTACATAGTTTCCGTTTCAGTTTGTTGTTGTTTTACGTCCTAGCAACATCTAAGGTCATATCAGGACAGGTACCGATTTGTGACAGTGCGCACTCATGGCGATTTTATAGTGCTGTCCCACTGGCAAACCAGGCCGCCGGCACCATGACCTGGTATCCCACTCAGTCACATTATCCTGACACTGAGCACACCAGTCCTTGCCCTATCCTAATAATGCCGAGCGCCTGGCTAGGAAGCGACAAGTATCAATTTTAAAGTCATTGGTTTGACTCGACCGGGACTCGAACCCACGACCCCACGATCTACCAGCACGGGACACGGACGCTCTAACTCATTCGGCTATCCCGTCTGGTCACATTACTTAGTAGTGATACCTTATTTGAAAGATTGCGCCTAGCATAGGATTCGAACCCACACCTCTTGCATTCTAAGCCAGTGTGCTAACCATTGCTCGGCATGCACCGCTCCATCCCCATCACGGGGTTTCACACTCCACTCACTCGGAAGTGTTTATATATATGAGTCAGGCTCACGAAAATAGGCAAATCGGGGAAGATTGTCGGCGTCGAGCATTGGATGTCGGCATTGAATGGCATAATTATAGTTTAGCATTCACAGAGGTGTTGGAATGTCCTTGAATTTATCCTGAATGTAAAGGTAGAGAAAATACAACAACGTTATTTGTTTCTAGGATAATTTAATATAAAACAAAGAAATGCACTACACTTTAAGGATTGCGATGCCAACATCTGTTAAAGTTGTCGGCGTCGAGCATTGGATGTCGGCGTCGAATGGCATAATTATAGTTTAGCATTGACAGAGGTGTTGGAAAGTCCTTAAGTTTATCTTTAATCTAAAGGTAGAGAAAATACAACAACCTTATTTGTTTCTAGGATAATTTAATATGTCACAAAGAAATGCACTACAATTTAAGGATTGTGACGCCAACATCTTAAATCCACCACCAATTGGCCCATTTTCGTGAGGCCGACTCATATATATATGCAAATCAGTATACTTCGCTGTGAGACTTAAAAGCAAATTACTGCAAGCAAAGAACCCAGCACTTGAGGGCAGTGAATTCGATAAGGTCCGCCCACTCTATTCGCCTCCCCCTTCCTCCCCCACCACACACACCTCGACTGAGCAGCTTACTTCCGTAGGCTTCTCTTACTTCTGGTTTTGCCGCTAATGTTATCACCTTGAAATCAACACATAGGCATACAAACCCTCCCCCATGCACAGACACACAACCTGAAATCAACACATAGGCACACAAACCCTCCCTCAAGTGCACACACAACTTGAAATCAACACATGAACACCCAACCCCTCTCCCATGCACACACACAACCTGAAACCAACACATGAACACACAATCCCTCCCCCATGCACACATACACAACCTTAAATCAATACATAGGCACACAACTCCTCCACCATGCACACGCCCAACCTGAAGTCAACACATGCACACACAACCCCTCCCCCATGCACACACACAACCTGAAATCAATGCATGCACACACAACCCATTCCCCATGCACACACACAACCTGAAATCAATGTATGCACACACAACCCATCCCCCATGCACACACACAACTTGAAATCAATGCATGCACACACAACCCCTCCCCCATGCACACACACACAAGCTGAAATCAATGCATAGGTACACAACCCCTCCCCCATGCACACGCACACAACGTGCAATCAATGCATGCACACACAACCCCTCTCCAACGCACTCACAAACAACCCTGAAATCAACGCATGCGCACATAACCCTCTCCAACGCACTCACAAACAACCAGAAATCAACCCCCAGACACACATAACTCATCCCCAGTGCATCTAAACACACAAACAACCTGAAATCACCCCCCCCCCCACACACAACCCATTCCAAATGCATCTAAACACACACACACAACCTGAAATCAATACACATATACACAACCGCTCCCCAATGTGCACACACAAAACCTGAAATAAATGTACACCCAACCACTCTCCCATGCACAGACACCACCTGAAATCAACACATGCACACAACCGCTCCCCTGCCCCACACACACAATCTGAAATCAACACACACAACCCCTCCCCCCACACACACACACCATGAAACAACACCATGCACCACAACCCCCCCCCCCCCCCCCCCACACACACTTACTTACTTACGCCTACCGCCCAACTTTGGGCATAGGCCACGAGCAAGGGCTCTCCAGTTATCCCGTTCCTGGGCCATCTTCTCCAGCTGGCTCCCCCCCCCCCCCCCCCAAACACAACATGAAATCAACACATGCACTCACAACCCTCCCCTGAACCCCACACACAATCTGAAAGCAACACACATACACACAATCACACCCACATACTTCCGGAAGCCACTGAATGCCTTAAAGAAAGGCCAGCCAGCCAGCCAGCCAGCCTCTACTGGAACAAAAGGCAAACTACGCTATAATTAATTAAGAGAGAAAACCTAAGCGACAAGCGCGGCTTTAGTCCCGGCAGTGGCGAGGACAGGGCCCCAGTGGGTTTGTGAAAGACGTGTGAAGCGGGTGTGAAATGTGCGTGGGAGGGGTGTGAAAGGGCGGATCAATGCAACAAAGAACTATTTTTTTTGTTATTGATATTATTCTTGGTTGACAAATTCTCGTTGAAAGTGGAAATCAGTGTCGGCGGGTGGTCGCATCCAATAGGCGGAGCTGGCAACTAACTTCCCATCTCGCCTGACAAGGCATGCTTTTGCTGGTAGGACCAGGGTAGCCATTTACTATCGTTTTAACATGTAGCGCCAAAGATAATGTATGATAAGACGCAACACTCAGCACTTTCATGTAGGAAATTCAGAAATAGTCATGCAGTGGCGGCATCCCACGGCAAACAAGGTACATTGTCTATTATCGGATGTAGTAGTTTTCTTACACAGACATAATCACAAATTTGATTCATGTATCGCACAGATTAATGTGCTTGAAGTATGTTTGAACTTTACTATACGATAATATTGTTTTCATTATTAATATTAAGAGATAATACACTATAATTGTTGCACATTGCCTTTGATGGTACAGCAGTAAGGGTTGGCTACGGAAGCTGTCCCCTTGTTTCATTGGTACAGCAGTCAGGCTGGGCTAGGGGACCTGTCAAATTACCTTGTTTGCTGTATTTCACAGGAAAGCGCTGAGTGGTGCGTCTTATTGGACATTGTCTTCGGTCGGGCCTACCAGCCCAGACACCATGTAGAATAACCAGCGAAAATAAATAAGCCAGGTTACTTGCTACCTCGATCCTTAGCGAAGCAAACCAACCACTGACCTCAATTTTGGTGCAGCTTCCTTCTCTGCCTCTAAGGACCCACTCAGCCACCTCCAACTATATCAGTAAAGTTGCATGGTCTGATGGTTTTGAGTTTCTGTAATTTTCTGAGATAAATATATTAGATTGGTTGTTAGAATCTACCTAACTTTGAAGTGGCTTTTATTTTAAATGGCTAACTTTTGAGATATTTGAAGTTCAAACATCCACAATTAATGTTGGCAAGCACACCAACACTCTGACACAATAGGTTTCTGCAGTAACAGATTCCATTAAATTGACTCAGTATTCCCGTCTATGTGGTTACAAATGTTTGATTCATAAGCGCATCAGTATCTAATGCCCCTGTCACACTACGACGCTTCTCGCCGGCGACCCGTCAACGTGTGGTGTTTTTGGGCGATATTTGGTGAAATATCGAGACACGCTGGTGGCGCGTTATGGGCGCGTCGGTACACGTCGGTACACTTCTTTGTCGCCGGCGAGTCGCCGCCGGAAGTCGGCGCGCGTTATTGGTCGCTGAGTGTTTTGAACCTGTCCAAAACTTCCAACGCGCGGCAACGCGCGGGACGAAATGGGTAAGAACGCTAGGAGGACGTTAGGCGCGCGTCGCGCTGCGTTGGACGCGCCGGCATAACGTTATGGGAATGCTAGAAAGACGGCGCGCGCGCGGGAGGGTCGTTGCTCACGCGTTGCGCAAACTGGGCCGTTTTTGTTTTACGCCCTAGCAACATTTAAGGTTAAATGAAGACGTCGCGCCAAACTTTTTTTTTTTTTTTCCCAGCGCGTCGACACACGTTGGCGGCGCGCGCATAACGCGGCGCGCTGACGCCGATCTTTTCCCCCAAACCGCCGAAAAGTTTGACGTTTCTCGACGCGCAAGATTTTATTTCCAACGCTGACGGATCGCCGGGAGAAGCGTCGTAGTGTGACAAGGGCATAAGTTTGGTATGTAGAATCAAACCTAGAACACTGTTCTGGTTTTGAACAATTTGATGTTTTCATCGAACTATACAGCTTTAGGCATATATGCCACTACAGCTCCCAGAGCAGAGAGAATAATTATATGAGTTACTAGCATCAATATATATTCATATAGTAGTAACCAACATAATTAATAAATAACAGACCCCCTTCCTAGATCATCTGTGGCATGTGGACTAAATTGTATTCCTTGGGACTACTTTTCCACATACATCATTTAATAAAACACAGAGTTGACATACGTTGTATATTGGCAGCGTTACATACTGGAACACATGATCCACCGGAATATTAAAGAGTTGAAACTCATACAAGTGAGACAGTTCCTAGTGACTTCGCCGAGGAATGTCTGCGTAGCACCCTTCAATGGCATAGTTATAAAACCCAGTCAACCAGACAGGATGGCCGAATGAGTCAGAGCGTCCATCTCCCGTGTTGGTAGATCGTGGGATTGTGGGTTCAAATCCTGGTCGAGTCAAACCAATGACTTAAAAATTGATACATGTCGCTTCCTAGCCAGACGCTCGGCATTACTAGGATAGGGCAAGGAGCAGTGGAATGAGGAAGACCAGTCGTCTGTGACTGAAATTTCCTCTGCTTAAACAACTAATGTACTAACAACAAAAAAGAAAAGAAAAGTGCCTTCACGACTTGAATCCATTCGCTGTTTCGCCATATTTATATTAACCAATGACACATTCAGTGATTTGAATGTTTTATGCATGTTTTATGTGTGTTCTATGTGGGCTTAATCCGTGTTTTATGCACATTTTATGTGTTTTATGGATGTTTTATGAATGTGTTATGTTGTGATATATGGGCTAATATTTTACTAAGTGCATTTTATGTGTGTTTATGTGTGTTCATGTGTGTTTAATGCGTGTTTAATGCGTGTTTAATGCGTGTTTAATGTGTGTGTTATGGGTGATTTATGTGTATTTATGTGTGTTTGTATATATGCTTTATGTGTGTTTAATGCGGTTAAATGACCATGGAGGTCATCACTTGCTGTCATTACTGGGGGCGGGAAGGCAGCCAGTGAAGCAGCCACGTCCACCTGTCAATCACACACCTCCTCCCAGGAGGCTCACTCCCTAACAGCCAATCAGAGGCTCCCTCTCCCCCACTCTTCCTCAAGCCTCTGCTTCCTCCTACCTCTCCACTCTTCCACTGACACTTGTCAGCTGCACATCTCTTCTAAAACCCAGCCACCCACTACCTGCACTTGTCTCGATTAAAATAAACAACAACAAGAGAAATAAAAACCAGAAAACACTTAACATTAAAAAGACTTGTAACTTAAAAATATGATTCGATGTGTATATCATGATTAATCATTTCTCCATTATGACTATGTTAGATAAGGTGATCCAATAAGCTCAATGAACTCAATGACTACTACTAATTTGATTGATGACCCCACTCATGCTAATTGATTGACAATTTAATTATCACAAATCACTGTTTGATTTATGTCACTATTCTATTAACTTGCCCGTTCATAAAAAAACACTAGATATGTTGATGATCAATTTATCATTATTGCATAACTTCAAGCTCATGTCAGACTTCGCCTGTGGGCCTGCTCAACCATGAATATTCTAAACGAATACGCCACAGACGACCATTGTCTTGAGAATAAAGTTATATTATTCAACTTCCTGCTTCCTCGTTCCGCCCTCCCCAGACCAGTATGAGTGTCCTATGTGTATGGGTTGTGTGCGTTTTGCGAGTGCTGTATGTATGATTTGCATGTTTTTGTGTGGTTTGTTTGTTGTCTGCTTTTGATGTGTTTTGTGTGTCTTTTGTATGTGTGTTGGTACTTTTTTGTTAGTTGTCTTTGTGTTTTGTGCTTTGATGTGTTTTGTGTATGTTCTGTTTGTGTTCTGTGTATATTCTGTGTGTGTTCTGTGTATGTTCTGTGGGTGTTTTGTGTATGTTATGTGTGTGATTTGTGTATGTTCTGTGTGTGTTTTGTGTATATTCTGTGTGTGTTTTGTGTATGTTCTATGTGTGCTTTGTGTGCTTTTTCCACGTGTTTGTGTGTGGATGTTTGGGGGGGGGGGGTGGGAGGCGAGGAGAGCGTGCGAGAAGTGCTGAGACTACTTACTTGAATGTATCTAGGGCAGGATACATATCATTATTGCATCAACCTATAATCATCACTGATATACAAAAAAAAGGGCGCCACCTCTCCCCGGAGTTCTGACTGCGAGATGATGTGATTATTCTGGAGGGGCCTGGTTTAAAGGATGCCCACAACGACTCAGACTTAATGGAAGTGAATTGGCAGTCCAAGTGTTACCGTCTTGGATTGTTGTATCCACACGCGTACACTTCAAGGTGTGGCCTTTATATTATCAATACTTTATCATATGTAACACTTTTCCCGGAATTAAATAGTAAAACCGACTAAAGTTAAAGTTGAATAGTCTGATGATTTTGAGTTTCTGTCATTTTCTGAGATAAATATAGTAGGTTTATTGATATAATCTACCTTACTTTAGTTCGGAATAACTTTTATTATAAATGGCACACTTTGAAGATATTTGAAGCACAGCCGTGTAATCATAAATTTGACAAGCATGCCACTTTCTGATCCACGTAGGCTTCTGCAGTGACAGGTTCTATTCAATTGCTTCAGTATTCCCTTCCATGTGGCGCTAAATGTTTAATAAGTCCACCAGTATCCAAGTTAGATATGGAGAATAAATCTAGGTCATTGTGTTGGTTTTGAAAATTTGATGTTTTCATCGGGCTATGCAACTTTACTCCTTGCTGGAAGAGCAGTCCATCAACAGTGCAGAACATTTTTTAATTTTAATTTTATTTAATTGAATGAAACTGCTTGACAAACAAATGAAAGATTATGAATAGTTCAGGCGCAAAAACTTATCACTTCTTAGCCAGGCGCCTGACACTCTTATGATAGGACACAGACTGGTTGGCTCACTGTCAGGATAATGTGTCTGAGTGTGATGTCAGTTCATTGTGCTGGTGGCCTGATCTCCAAGTATGAAATCCCCATGAGTGCGCACTGTCACAAGTTGGTACCCATCCTGATATGACCATAGATGTTTCCAGGCCGTAAAACTCAAACAGCCAACAAAGAAACCTTTAAACCAAAAGAAGAAAAAAGAAACTACTTAAAATTGGGCATATCAGAGGAATCTTCATACGAACCATGGATCCTTGCTGCTTATTGGAAAGAGTAGCCTATGTGGCGGCAGCGGGTTTCCTCCAAAGTAATATATCAGAATGACTATATAAGCCGTGTTCACACGGGGAATGTAAATCGATTCGTAGAAAGCGACTTGCCTAGTTCGATGCACATTTCGCGTGTGAACGGGCGTCTGAGTCGAATTAGGGCTGAATCGATTCCTGTGATGCGGATAATGTAAACCACCTCTCGAGGTAGTTTACGTGAGGCGATTTCTTTGAATCAATTTATTTTGTCCGTGTGGACGCACTGAGGCGGATTAAGCACCTCACACGCATGCGGAGTCGACACCTTAGTTTGTTTCCGGTTGATCAAAAGCACATATTATATAATTTGGTCTATGAACCTGCTAGAGGTGCACAGATATTTTGTTCATCATTTATTTTCAGGGTTTCACTGCCCAGCAGAAGTTTTGACCGTTCCAAACAAATACGATGCAGTAAATACATATCTAGGTCGAATCCACTCCCTCGTGGTGACGTGGACTTGCTCATCCGCAGATTTAGATTTCCAGCCCAACTACTGCCCGTGTGAACGGGCCGCTAATTCGACTCACCTGATTCGATTTGTCTAATTCGCTTCACATTTTGCCGGTGTGAACACGGCTTATAGATATATGCTTGACATCAAATAGTTGATGATACAACAATCAATATGCTCTAACTAAAACAAGCTTCACTTTATAAACCGTGGTTCACCTACTGAGAAATTTACCTTTCTTGAAATTATGTCCTCGCCGATGTTCAGAAAAAAATGTATCCGAAGTGACTTGATTTTGTGTGGAGGTAGTCGATTGAATTACCTCCATTGAAGACGACCACCGAAGGGACAATGGGGGCGGAGACAGCCCGACTCGGCCATCCTAACAACTGACTTTAAACTCGCCCCAGATTAGCTACAAACTCAGCCAAACCGGAAGCAGTTTAGGCTGTTACATCCTCAGCCAATCAGATTGTCTGTCGGCAGTAATGATATATGTACGATTGTGTGTCGGACCAGTGGTAAAAATATGTGAGATATTTTCTGAAGTATAATGGATTGTGCTAATATAAATTGTAGGACAACATGTGCGATATTATTATTTATTTATCCTTATGCGGTTTGGGGGAGTGCCCCCCCCCCTTCTCTGTTAGTGGTGAATGTATTCGGGTGTCCCCCTCGAGCTTCACACACAGGAGGACTTTATATATATATATATATACATATATATTAGCTTTATCCTAGTCATACACAGTGCACAGTGCCAGGCTAGGTAGTGACAAGTAACACTTGTATATGTCATCGGTTTGACTCGGCCGGGTTTAGAACTCCCGACTTGCCACACGGAAAGTTTGCGCTCTAACAATTCGGCCATCACGTCCGGTGCATTCACTGCTACCTAAATATCAGGGCAGTTCCTGACACTTGACAGTGCACTCAGAAGTGGACGTGATAGTGCTGCCCCATTGGAAAACCAGGCCACCACCACCATGACCAAATATTCCACTCAGTCACATTATCCTGATACCAACCAAACCTGTTAATGTTGAATGCCAGGCTAGGTCTAGGCAATTATGAAGTCTGTAAGCCAGTGTTTTCACTCAGTCGGGTTTCGAACCTGAAACAAAACACCACCTGCACTTATATGAACAGAATGCCTATACTTTGCTTGCATATATTTGGCAGTTTAAGGGACATTTGAAATTATCTACCCATAAGGATGTGAAGAGGAAAGACATCAATAATTAATCAAAAATAATATGCATTAATACAGGTAGGAAAATAATGCCAAACTGCCAGGAAATGAAGCCTAATTAATGATGAACATCAATTAAACTTTGAAATAATAAATGACGACAACGAGAAAATATTGTAGTGGTCTGCACTGACCTCTTAGGCAAGTAACCACATAGACAGGTAGGCGTGGGGAGTCTGTTGATATCAGGGAGCCTAGGTGGTGTAATGGTTATCACACTGGCCCGGAATGCAAAGAGATGTGGGTTCGAGTCCCGCTCTAGGCACAGTATTTCCCATTTTCATCACCCCCATGACACTGGTTGCCGTGATCAGGATCCTGTACAAGCTTTGCGCTGTATGGTTGTTGAACCTACCCTGTGTATGTGTGTTAGTGCATTGCCTGTATGTATGTAATTGTAAGCATTACAAGACTTACAATTCCAGGGGGACGAGTGTAGTGGTCTGCACTGACCTCTCAGGCAAGTAACCACATAGACAGGTAGGCGTGGGGAGTGTATTGATATCAGGGAGCCTAGGTGGTGTAATGGTTAGCACACTGGCCCGGAATGCAAAGAGATGTGGGTTCGAGTCCCGCTCTAGGCGCAGTATTTCCCATTTTCATCACCCCCACGACACTGGTTGCCGTGATCAGGATCCTGTACAAGCTTTGCGCTGTATGGTTGTTGAACCTACCCTGTGTATGTATGTGTTAGTGCATTGCCTGTATGTATGTAATTGTAAGCATTACAAGACTTACAATTCCAGGGGGACGAGTGTAGTGGTCTGCACTGACCTCTTAGGCAAGTAACCACATAGACAGGTAGGCGTGGGGAGTCTGTTGATATCAGGGAGCCTAGGTGGTGTAATGGTTAGCACACTGGCCCGGAATGCAAAGAGATGTGGGTTCGAGTCCCACTCTAGGCGCAGTATTTCCCATTTTCATCACCCCCATGACAATATATTACTTATTAATAATCCAAAAATTTACATTGAAGCAAGTTGAAAATACAGTAAAACCTCTCTAAATCGACCGACCATGGGAACGACTTTAAGTGGTCCATTTAGGGAAGTGGTCGGTTTTAGACAGTTATTATATCCTTACAATGGTAATTTTGGGACCCAAATAAAGCGATCGCTTTAGGGGAGTGGTCAATCTGTGGGGGCTTCGGTATAGAGAGGTTTTACTGTAGTGGCAATAAACCATGAGAAAATCATAAGTAATAATCTGTATTAATGGAAATCGAAATAACACAGAAAGACAATTAAAACAAATCTGTGATCAACTATAAACAATGTGCCTAAGTACAAATTGAAATTAATAAAAGAAACTTCCAGGGAGAAATAGCAATCAGAAATAAATTATATTACAGATCACGTTCTAATGCATGGGTAATAGCAACCAATATTGAGCATATGTCCTCCTCCACCGTGGTAGTTTTCAAATAGAATATATAATACAATACAATGTTATTATAGATTTAGGCTTTAAGGCCTCTATATCCACACCTGAAAGCCTATTTCGCAATATAAAGAAATGGTCAAATTGTCAACAATATTTGTGGTCCTAGCTTGGTTTTATTTTCAAACCACTGTTGCTTATTTCATTTTCTGCTTAGCGCCCATTAAAAAAGTAGGGTAAGCATGAATGCATAAACAAAAAGGAATCGTCACTTACACTTATTCCTCAGTAGATTACTTGAGCCAGAATCGCCTCTTCTAGGGATTACTGGTAAATACGAGATGTGCGTGGGTTAACGGACTGTCCGACCTCCTCCGCCCCTCCATCTCCACTCCACCACTATCACAATCACTGTCGGCTCCCCGCAAATCCTCACCAATTATCGGTCACTTTGCATTAACATATACAGAGGGCTTTCTTAGGCTGATAACTGGGAGATGAAGACAAGGATCTGTGAACCCATCACCATCCGCCCCATCACCACCACCACCACCACTACTCCCACCACCATTCCTACCCCCACCCCCACCCCCACCCCCACACACTCCCATCCCTATCGCCAGCCCCAACCAGTACCATTCTTACCAATCATCGCTCACCTTACATTACCACACAGAAAGGGCATTCCTAAAGTGATATATCTGACCTGATCTCTGATCTCCCAGTTATGTGAACCCATCATCAACCCAACCCCCCCTCCCCCAACACCACCACCACCACCACAACCCCCACAACCACCACCACCACAACCCCCACAACCACCACCACCACAACCCCCACCCCATTCCCACCTCACTCCCACCACCATCCCTATCGCCAGCCCCAACCATTAAAGTCCTGAACAATTATCGCTCACAGTACATTGACACTACATAGACAAAGACAGAATTCCTAGACGCTAGACTGATAACTGGGAGATCAACTCACATGATCGCTCACCTTAACTTTACGCACACAGGTTGCATTGCTAGACTAATAACTCAGAGAGTAACTCAAAGACCCACCCCACCATCATCACCCGCACCCCCAGCCTGCCATTTGCAGCACATCACACTCCTCACCAATTATCGCTCACCTTACAATACCACACACATATTGCATTGCTAATCTAACAAATCAGATTAACTGGAAGACCCACACCACACATCCAAAAACATATGTTCACCTCCACCCATCACTTATCATTCCCAGCCATCACACTCCTCACCAATTATCGCTCATCTTATATTACCGCATTCAGATTGCATTGCTATACTAATAACTCGAAGACTAGCGTGAAGATCTGAAACCAGATTATTACTCCCACCCCCACTCCTACCCGCACTTACAGCCTCCTCAAGCTCCACTCCCACCTCCATCCATCACTGATCACCCACAGCCTATCACAGTCTTCACCTATTATCGCCTAGCTTACCCCGGGGCATTGCCAAACTGATAACTTGAAGATATTCTACATGAGATAAACTACCACTTCCTGTTTCCTGGCATATGTGCATTCACCACCTCCCCCACTGACCGGGCGCAGTGGCTGGATCGGTAGAGTGTGGGCCTCGCGTGTGGGAGATCGGGAGTTTGGTTCCCGGTCGAGTCAAACCAATGATTTATCAAATTGATACTTGTCGCTTCTTAGCCTAGCGCTTGGCATAAATAGGATAGAGCAAGGACTCATTAGCTTACTGTCAGGATAATGTGACTGAGTGAGATATCAGTTCATGGTGCCAGCGGCCTGATTTTCTAGTGGGGCAGCACTATAAAGTCTTCATCAGTGCAAAATGTCACAAATCGGTACCAGTCCTGATATAACCAAAATTTGGCAAGAATGTAAAACTCAAACAACCACCTAAACTCGCCCTCCTCCCACCATGTAAGCTGTACCTGTGTCCTGGCACGCTGTGTCTTACCTCGAGTCCTTACCACGGGAACCAGAAACTCGAGATACCGGTGTTTTCACCAATTTTCGCCCACCTTGCTTTACCACACACAGAGTGCATTACTAACATGATAAATCCTCGGAGATCCACATTTCCACTGGATACCACATCGCCAGCCATCCCTGATAATCCACAATCCATCGCAATCCTCACCAATTATCGCCCACCTCGGATTATCACACTTGACTAAACCGATAACTTTTCGCACCTCATCTTCAGCCATCACTGTTAATCCAGAATCCTCACAAATTATCGCCCACCATATGTTCTCACTGATAACTACACCCACCTTACCTTCAACCATCACTGATAATCCGCAGTCCATCACAATTTTCACCATTTAGCGCACACTTTATATTATCACACATAGCTAGACTGATAACTCCTATCGCCTCCTACCTCACCTTCAGCAATCACTGATATTTTTCAGTCCATCGCAATCCTCACCAATTATTGCCTACCATATTTTATCACACACAGCTACACTGATAACTCCTCCCGCCACATCTTCAGCCATGAATGAAAATCTGTAGTCTATCGCAATCCTCACCAATTATCGCCCACCATCCTCACCAAATATTGGCCACCATAATTTATCACACATGGCTACACTGATAACTCCTACCACCTCACCTCCAGCCATCCCTGATAATCCACAGTCTATTGCGATCCTCACCAATTATCGCTCACCTGACATTATCACGCACTGCTAGACCGAGAACTCGTCCATTCTAACCTCCAACCATCACTGATAATCCACAGTCCATCGCGATCCTCACCAATTATCGCTCACCTTACATTATCACACATTGCTAGACCGGTAACTCAAAAGCTGTCAACTCTTAAGCACCTGCACCTTAACCAATGAAGCCCGATCCCTGAGGATTGGATATAATCTGTATTTACTGCGGGCTCCCGGGAACAAGGCAGGCTCTGGACATGACAGTAATTTCCTGCCCGATAGCCGCTTTAGCACTGGCAACACCGTAATGTACTTAGCGGTGCAAGGCTTTGAAGGTGTGTTACAAACGCGCCATATTCCTTCACGCAAATTCCACACACAAATGGTGTAGAACCCCTAACCGACAAACTCCTCCCACCTCTCCATTCACGGACATTTTACTGACATATAATGTACATGCACAGGAACCCTCCCATCTCCACCTGGCGGTAAAACAATAGAACAGGGTACTTTTCATTTTCGCTGATGCTTGGGTAAACCGGAAGTGACGCGGATGGAGTGTTTACCATTGAGGTTACTGTCAAGAAAGTTGCATCCTTGCAATCAATTAATTATAAGTGATTTATATAAGGAAACCTATATATATATATAAAGAGAGAGAGTGCTTCGACACTGATAAAAGAACATTCAAATAACTAATCCCGTTTCCCACTAAATTTACACGAACATACATCGCGAAATATTTGAACACACAAACACAAACATACACAAATATACATATAATTTATATATATATATGAAGGGCTCAAGCGCAAAAATGAAAATTCCATTTTGGTTGTTTCCTCTAAAATATAATTTATTGCTGTGCTTTCCAGATAAAGTCTATCAATTTAATATTGAGTAGGGAATTGCATAGCGATGTGGCAGCTTCTGTGAAAACAAGCCGATTTGATTATTAGAATGTTGCTAACTTCAACTCATTTTGTTCTGGGTGGCTTTTGTCTATAGCAAATATTTGTATATAGCAATTTGTAGGCACACTGTGTAGTTAGCTATAGGGAGTGGTCTATCTAGCTACTCTCCGAAGTGGAACTACTGTCAAAAGAATGTTAGAGAGTATATTTATGCAAATCAAATATTACCCTCGAGGCAACAATAGACTCAATGAAGATTGGTCTTTATTTTAATTACACAAGTTATGTATGATGAGTTCAGGCGTAAAACCCCATGAACGCCAATTAAAAAATAAACTTAGAGTTAGATCTATATGAGAGTAAAACTTTCAGAAGGTTCAATTTTTTACATACCTATTTTTTGTTCATTGCTCCATAGCCACCTCGTCACAAGAAAAGTGAAATTTGTGAGGATTAGAATTACCCTCAAGTAAATAGTGTAGTGGTCTTCACTGACCTCTCAGGCAAGGAGTCGCATATCCAGGTAGGCGTTGGTAGCATGGTGATATCAGGGAGCCTAGGTGGTGTAATGGTTAGCACACTGGCCTGGAATGCAAAGAGATGTGGGTTCGAGTCCTGCTCTAGGCACAATATTTCCTATTTTCATCAGCCTCATGACACTCGTGCTGTACCAGGATCCTGTAAAGGCTACACGCTGTATAGTTGTTGAACCTACCTTGTGTATGTATATGTAAGTGCATTGCCTGTATGTAATTGTAAGCATTAAAAGACTTACAATTCCAGGGAGAGGAGTGTAGTAGTCTGCACTAACCTCTCAGGCAAGGAGTTGCATATACAGGTAGGCATGGGTGGTATGGTGATATCAGGAAGCCTAGGTGGTGTAATAGTTACCACACTGGCCTGGAATGCAAAGAGATGTGGGTTTGAGTCCCGCTCTAGGCGCAATATTTCCCATTTTCATCACCCCCACGACACTATCTTTTATTTTAAATCATTTTCTTGACTGGCGTTCATGGGGTTTTGTGCCTGAACTATTCATATATAATTAAGTATATGTACCATTATGAATATCCCAGTCGATGCTCTGCACCGAGTCCAGACCTACTGGCTGAATCAATAAATGTGCAGGCTTCCCGTACGGAAGGTTGGGAGTTTGAATCCTAGCCCTTGATAATCTGATGACTTCGACAATTGATATTTGTCGCTACCTAATTCCTGGGATAGAGCAAGGACTGGTGTATTCAATATCAGGATAATGTGATAATTGTCTGGAAAATCGAGTCAGGGTGCTAGCTGCCTGGTTACCCACTAGGGTAGCACAATAAAGTTGCCATTAATGTGTACTGTAACAAGTCGGGTAATCATCCTGATATGACCATCATATTGTAAAATATTCCGATTTAATGCATTGGTGGGGGAATGCAAATGCTCTATTATTGATCAGGTATACGTGACCAGGTGCATGTATGTGTATATCTAGGTGCGGGTGGTGCCTGATTGAGAGGTAAATAGACATAGTGGTGCTGGCAGGACTGTGTGTATGGGGCACTCAGAGCCTACCCCTCCCCCCCTCTGCTAGTCAGGATCACCACGCTCAGGCTCAAGGCAGGTGGTGGGTAGGGGAGCCAC
Organism: Branchipolynoe longqiensis; assembly: GCA_030323885.1. NCBI lineage: Eukaryota > Metazoa > Annelida > Polychaeta > Phyllodocida > Polynoidae > Branchipolynoe > Branchipolynoe longqiensis. The sequence continues at coordinate 79,931,486 of CM059190.1, read as the reverse complement.
ACAGCTTGGTGGTGGTGGGCAGATCACTGGTAACCATGGGGACCAGGAATGCTGGATCCCTTTTGGTAGAGCTAAGAATGCTCATTTCTCATTGGAGGAATAGGGTGGGGTGATACACTATACTGAATCCATGTACTATATAAATAAAAAACTAGAGGGCTTGACTCTCTCTCTTCTTTCACACTTTATACTCTTCCTTTCTCTTTGCCTGTATTGATTTCACTATAGCCTGCCTACACAACCACAGATTCGAGCAGTAGACTTCACAATATGTTGCTAGGATGTACAACCCAAACTAACAAACATTTTGCTAGCGCGAATAAGGGAAGCCACACGCTACACCGGTGGAAGCCACCATTGCGTGTAATATAGAAGCCACTCACTGGTGGGCCACGTGCAGGACACCGGGAAGCCATCCAGCGAAAGCGAATCCACTTAGCAGGTGAACAAGCCAGTGACATGTTTGCTTTATATAACCATTGGTGGCCCTGATGTTCACCAGTCTTTGATTCAAACTGCCTTATCAGCAAAAAAAACACATACAAAAGGAACAACTTCCAAAGTGCATTGGCTATTGCTCTAGAGTACAACTTAACCCATATAGCCTATAAAACAGTACCACATTTGCAATGGCTACGATAAATAATCTCTGCATGTTAATTATTAATATGCAGAGGATATTTATGGTAGCCATTGCAAATTTGGTACAGTTGTATACCCATTAACATGCAAAGGATATTTATGGTTGCCATGGCAAATTTGGTACAGTTGTATAGCCATTAACATGGAAAGGATATTTATGGTAGCCATGGCAAATTTGGTACAGTTGTATACCAATTAACATGCAAAGTATATTTATGCTGGCCATGGCAAATTTGGTACAGTCTTATACCCAATAGCATGCAAAGGATATTTATGGTAGCCATGGCAAATTTGATGCAGTTTTATAGGCTACAGCGATTAAGTTATATTCTAAACAATGGCTTATATATAAGCCATTGTTCAGAATCCAACTGTTATAGGCTAAAGTGATTAAGCTGTATTCTTAATACTGCATTTTATCTAAGCCATTGTTATTGCTACAGTGGCTAAGTTGTATTCTAAACAATGGTTTATACAAGCCATTGTTTAGAATACACCTCGCAAATCCGATAGAATTGCACAGGATTCTGCGATTAAGTTGTATTATAAGTAATGGCTCATATATAGGCCACTCTATTCTAATCTATGGAACCATTGTTTAGGATATAAATGGCATAGGCTACAGCAATTAAGCTTTATTCGAAACAATGGCTTCTATATAAGCCATCGTTTACAATACAACTTAATCGATTGCTTATGTATAAGAATACAACTTAATTCCTGTACTCTATTAAACTGTACCAATTTTCCATAGGTAAAAACATATGAAGAGTTCAGCCGCAAAACCACGTAAACGCAAATCCAAAAATGGAGATAAACATCGGAATCAATCCTACAAAAAGTAAATTTATTGATTTTTTGATTTTACAATTTTTTTTGTTCATTTCGCCATAACTATATGATTATATGAAAAGCGTAATTACTGAGAATTAAAATTATTTTCAGGAAAGAATCTATCATTTAAACTACATTTTTGGATTGGAGCTTACATGGTTTTGCGCCTGAACTCTACATATGTGTATATATATATATTCAATTGTTTTGAAGACAGCGCTTCCTACATGTGTAGCTCAGGGGGAAAATATGTCACTTCCGAGAAACCAAAGTTTGCTTGCACCCAGCAACTAATCAGCATGGTGCATCGAAAATTGTGAGACATACGTGAGAGGAAAGGTAGGGATAGTTGCCACAAAAAAAAGACAAACTTAATATAGTCATCTAAAAACATGGTTGAAACTCATAACCATCGGACTATGCAACTTTAATTCAATTACGCCTATGCTGAAGGATAGGACTGATAAGATGTTTGTTTGTTTGTTGTTGTTTTACATCCTAGCAACATCTAAGGTCATATCAGGACGGGTACCGACTTGTGACAGTACGCACTCATGGCGATTTTATAGTGCAGCCCCACTGGGAAATCAGGCCACTGGGCACCATGACCCGATATCCCACTCAGTCACATTATCCTGACACTGAGGTAACCAGCCCTTGCCCTATCCTAATAATGCCGAGCACCAGGCTAGGAAGCGACAAGTATACATTTTTAAGTCATTGGTTTGACTCGACCGGGAACCGAACCCGTGAACTCCCGATCTTCCGCACGCGAGGCCCGTGCTCTACCGATTCGGCCACCGCGCCTGGTGGACTGATAGGAACCCGCACCCTATCTCCGGTCTGTAACCACGCCAGGGCGAAGCTCCAGTGTTGCCTCCGACACTGGTGGGCAGTAATTCTGATGATATGTATTGCCAATTGCAATGGATTGTATGCATAGTACTGCAGCCAACTAATTAGCAAATCATTTGTTTGTGCCTCTCTCCCACACGATCCATTCAGTCAGTCGCCACTGAGAGCTGCTTCCCGCACATCAGCTCTCCTGGGTCTGGCCTTTAGGCAATCCTACTATCACTAGCTTCTATAGCAACTGTCCATATACAGTGAAAGCAGTAGGCGATAGCAGTAGGGTTTGAAGGGCAAGGACAAACCATCCACTCGTTTTCCTGGAGTCTGTCTGTCTTGGTATATATGTTTCCTTGAGGGAAACACTGCACCTAGAACTGTATTCGAACCCAAATTTCTGGCCATTCCGAGCTAGCAATCGAACCATATTAGTCTATCTAGGATGCCTGATTCTATCACCCTATCCATGCCCACCTGTCTATGTGGATCCTTGCCTGATAGGTCAGTGCAGACCTTTTCTCTTGGCTCTCTGGACCCCTTTAAATGTTATTTAAATGGTTTTCATTCATGAGTCATTTAATAATTATGTAGTGGTCTGCACTGACCTCTCGGGCAAGGAGCCGCATAGACAGGTAGGCGTGGGTAGTGTGTTGATATCAGGGAGCCTAGGTGGTGTAATGGTTAGCACACTGGCCTGGAATGCAAAGAGATGTGGGTTCGGGTCCCACTCTAGGCACAATATTTCCCATTTTCATCACCCCCCCATGACACTGGTGCCGTGACCATGATCCTGTACAAGCTATGCGCTGTATAGTCGTTGAACCTACCCTGTGTATGTAAGTGCGTTGCGTTGCCTGTATGTATGTAATTGTAAGCATTAAAGGACTTACAATTCCAGGGGGACGAGTGTAGTGGTCTGCACTGACCTCTCGGGCAAGGAGCCACATAGACAGGTAGGCGTGGGTAGTGTGTTGATATCAGGGAGCCTAGGTGGTGTAATCGTTAGCACACTGGCCTGGAATGCAAAGAGATGTGGGTTCGGGTCCCACTCTAGGCGCAAGTTTTCCCATTTTCATCACCCCCACAACACTTATAATTACACACATGCAGACAACCACTTGTAAAATATTCAGATTTACAGCAAATGTTCTATTCCTGATCAGGTATACGTGACCAAGCGCAGGTATGTATATATATGTAGGTGTTGGTGGTGTCTGAGTGGGATGTAAATAGACAAAGTGGTGCTGGCAGGGCTGTGTGTAAGGGGCACTCAGGGCCTACCCCCTCCCCCTCTGCTGGGTAGGATCACCACACTCAGGGTCAAGGTTGGTGGTGGCCAGGGGAGCCACACAGCTTGGTGGTGGTGGTGGGCATACCACTGGTAGCCATGGGGACCAGGAATGCTGGATCCCTATTGGTAGGGCCAAGAATGCTTGTTTCCCATTGGGGGGAAAGGGTGGGGGTGATACTCTACAATGAATCCACGTACCATATAAATAATAAATCAGAGGGCTTGACTCTCTCTCTTCCTTTATACTTTATACACTTCCTTTCTCTTTGTCTGTATTGATTTCACTATAGCCTGCCTACACAACCACAGATTCGAGCTTTAGCCATTCTACAAAACTGGAGACCTATTCTTTACACACTAATATACACCATACACAATGATATATACCTGTAACTTCTTAGCCTGGTGCTAGTCATTATTAGGATAGGGCAAGGACCGGTTAGGTCAGTATCAGGATAATGGGGTACCAAGTCATGGTGCCGACAGCCGGGTCTCCTAGTGGGACAGAACTATATAATCGTGATGAGTACGTACTGTCACAAGTCGGTGCTTGTCGTGATGTGATCGCCGTGAATATGGCCTATGCTGCCGATACGGCGTAAAACAACCACAAATCAAGCAATGTCCTGATGTAATCTTAGATGTTGCCAGGGCGTAAAACTCCGAGAACCAAACAAACAAAATCTTTCATGTTTATCATGTCCTGTAAAAGAATATCATCCCATGAGTCACTGTGGATCAATCAGCTTTAGCAAATTAATTGTCAGAAAGCCATGCATTGTCCACCTTTTAATGAGCTTCTGTGCTTTTGTTTAATTGATGGAGCCTAGATAATTGCTGTCTTAGCGGTGCTGGCATTCCCTAAGCTATACATAGAGTCCATGGCAGCGACTGCCTAAAGGCCCTGTCACATTACGGCGTGTGGCGGGAGCGTATTGAAAACCTACGTAGGTCCTGCGCGTGCCAGCCTATGATGACATTTGGTGACCTTTCGGGTGGTTTTGAGTGTATGTGGAACCTTTGAGGAGCATACAAGGAACGTATGAGGAGCGTACCAGGAGCGTATGTGAGCGTACTGTGAGATTTTTTGACAGTTTTGATTGGCATATGGAACCTATGTGTAGCGTATACGTAGCGTATGCATAGCGTATGCATAGTGTATGAGCGTATGAGTCAAGATCGATGTCGAGACCTATGGCATATGCTTTGAATACGCTGTGCATATGCTGTGCATATGCTGTGCATATGCTAGGAGTATGCTCCCATACGTAACTCGTAGGTTATGCGTATGCTACATATGCTAGAGATATGCTAGAGATACGCCGGTGACGCAAGTTGAGCATATGAAAAACCTATGCCAGCGTACCCCTAGCATACGAGGAGCATACGCCGGTGTATGACGAGCGTATGCCGGCGTATGAGTAGCGTATGAGCAGCGTATGGGCCATACGTCCTCATAGGTCGAGATTTTTTGAGCATGCACAAACAAATTTGGACAGACGGATTTATGAAAGCATATGGCGGCGTATGCCTCATACGCTTCACATAAGCCGGCATCTGGCGGCATCTGGCGGCATATGAGTAGTGTATGAGTAGCGTATGCATAGCGTATGAGTAGCGTATACGGCGTATGCCAATGTCTATGACGTAACGCGCCTACGCCGCCATACGCTCCCGCAAAAAACCCTAATGTGACAGCCCCTTAAACCGCCAACTGGTGTCTGTTTTGAGTTTCTGCCATTTTTCTTAGATAGTGAGGTGGTCTGCGCTGGCCTCTCGGTCAGGGAGCCACATAGACGGTTGGGCATAGGTAGTGTGGTGACATCAGCCAGCCTAGGTGGTGTAATGGTTAGCACACTGGCCCGGAATGCAAAGAGATGTCGGTTCGAGTCCCGCTCTAGGCACAGTGTTTCCCATTTTCATCACCCCCATGACACTGGTGCCGTGACCAGGATCCTGTACAAGCTATGCACTGTATGGTTGTTGAACCTACCCTGTGTATGTAAGCGTGTTGCATTGTCTGTATGTATATAATTGTAAGCATTGGAAGACTTACAATTCCAGGGGGATGAGTGTGGTGGTCTGCGCTGGCCTGTCGGTGAGGGAGCCACATAGACGGGTGGACATGGGTAGTGTGGTGACATCAGCCAGCCTCGGTGGTGTAATGGTTAGCACACTGGCCCGGAATGCAAAGAGATGTGGGTTGGAGTCCCGCTCTAGGCGCAGTATTTCCCATTTTCATCACCCCCACAACAATACATATAGTAAACTAATTGTTATATCCTGCCTTACTCTCGTTTGAAGTAACTCTTATTTTAAATGGTTAAGCTTATACATATTTGAAGTGCATATATGTCAACATAGTTTTGGCAAGCATGCAACAACTCTGACTCCATAGGCTTCAGCAGTAACATGTTCTATTGAATGTACTCAGTATTCCCTTCTATGTGGCAACAATTGCTTAATAAGTGCATCATTATCTTAAGCCCCAGTCGGACGAGCCCCGGATTTTGAGCCGGACCACCCCCGGACCACTCCCCCGGACCACCTTGGACCGCCCCGGATAAAATCGCTTTTTTTGCCTCGCAGTCACACCTTCCCGGACAAGCCCCCGGACGAACCCCGGACAACTCCCGGATAGCCCGAACGAGCCCCGGACCACCCCCGGACAGCCCGGACCTGCCCCGGTCCACCCACGGTCCACCCCCCCAGAGTACCCGGACCTCCCCGGATCGCAAAATGCCCCGGACCGCCCAGGATGTTTTAAACATGTTTAAAACATCCGGGGCGGACCCCGGACCAGCCACGGATCAAACCGGATCACTACAGACGAGCCACGGACCACCCCAGATGACGGTCCGGGGCTCGTCCGGCCTCTGATCCGGGGAGGTGTGACTGGGGCTTAAGGTAGATCAGTAGGATCAATTTGAGATAATTGTTTTGGTTTTGAAAATTTGATGATTCATCGGACTATGGCTGCTTTAAAGTTTCTCCATTGAGTTCGATTCTACATATCAAACATAGGTACCGGTGCTGTTGTTGTTGTTTTACGTCCTAGCAACATCTAAGGTCATATCAGGACGGCGGTACCGGTGCAGTTATTTAACATGTATGAATGCATATAAGAGTAGGCCTATAATTATATACTAAGTCAATTTAGTAGCACCGACCTTTGCCAATGGCTATATTGCCTTAGTTTTGCCAGGCATGCCAACATCATTTTGACATTTTGACTCTCAAAATATTGCAAAATTATCCATTTTAAATCAAAATGATGTCAAACGAAAGTAAGGCAGGCTGAAATGATGAACCTAATATAGGCGATATAATTCACTTCACTCAGCCCTAGAATAGTAAGAGGAGAACAAGGAGATATAATTAAATAATTTATTAAAAATAAATCAGACCCACAGGTAGGTCAGGCAAGCGGGTCGCATTGACCCAAGTTCATGTGAGAAATGTATCAGTTCAAGCGGCCGACATGGACCAACTCGATAAGCAGGTCAGAATAGAACAGGAGCAGGTGTAGTGTAGACCAATCAGCGCTCAGCCTCCCAGTTAGAGGGTGGGTGGGTGGGTGGGAAAGCGAAGTGAACAGCACGGTGACAGGAAAGCGAGTGGGCGGAGTAAGGGAGAAGGAGAAACAGGAAAAGAGGGAAACCTGGCCTCGTTCGCAAATTACCCATGTTAGCCTCGCCAACATGCTCAATGAATTATGCGAGTATAAACAAAGGACCGACCACCTCACAGTTAACCCTTGCTGAGATGTCAGATTTAGGATCGGTGAGGTTCCTAATTCCGCCGCTGGCGCCACCGGCATGCGGCCAAACACCAGCATATACCGTCATCAGCCCTGGTCATTGTGGGACAGATTTTTAACTGATGACTTACATATACGTGTATGGTTTCAGTCATGGGTAGGCCTACACAAAGTGATACATACAGGTCAAAGATAAGGACTGTCGCAATTGTAGTCTAATTACATTGGTTGTGTTCATGATAATCTCTTTCAAATGAAAATTCACTCTATGAAGCAAAAACTTTCTTAGATTGAATTTGAATAGCCATTAAACTCTAAATGTGCAACATTCTTTGGTCATAACTTAATGTCCTAAAATTCCGTACAAAAACCGTTTTATTTGCATTTTCAATCAAAATTGACTGCCAACATTTCCTTTTGCTTGCTTCTCATCCATGTTCTCTTTACATGGATATCACCAGCAAATTTCTGAGTGAATTTGTGCGAGTAACATCATAATTCTTGTGTAAAAGGCCTATAATATAAAATACTTTAAACTGATGATTTACGTACATATATCTATGTATATATGTTGGTTTGTTGTTGGAGTTGTACATCCTGGCAACATCTAAGGTCACATCAGGATGGGTACCGACTTGTGACAGTGCACACTCATGGTGACTTTATAGTGCTGCCCCACTGGGAAATGAGGCCACCTGCACCATGAACCGATATCTGACTCAGTCACATTATCCTGACACTGAGCTAATCAGTCCTTGCCCTATCCTATTAATGCCAAGCGCCAGGCTTGGAAGCAACAACTCCCAATTTGATAAGTGATTGGTTTGACTCGACCGGGAACCAGACTCCCGACCTTCCGCATGCGATATGCGTGCTCCACCCTTTCGGCCACCGCGGTCCGGTCTATAGAGATACGTAGTGAAGACAACACTAGCGGACAATTCAACTTAACTCTAACTGCCTCTAAGAAGTATGTGCCTCTGAGTTCACTGTCTAACTCCTAGTGACTTAGTCTTTGGGTTCATCTTAAGCTGCAGTCAATGACCCTTGCATGACCCTGCCATGCCACCTGGTGGCAGTTCAGAGAAACCAAACAAGGGCCGACTGAGCGGAAAAGCAATATCATATACCCGGACACGTGATGGAGAACTAGACGGGCACTCTTTTGTGATACATATCAAACCGCCTTACTTGATACAATGGCACCAGCATGGATACGACATAGAATGATTCTTGGTATTGGGAACAGGTAGAATATATTATATTACTAATATTATTAGATTTGCCAATGTCAGATTATTTTAGTATTCGATCGCTATTCACTCTCGCGTGCTATATATTAAATCGTTCTACTGTCATTGCGATAGATAACCAGAGAGCGTGTATATAAACAGATGAGAGAGACAACTCCCGCGAAAATCGGTAACACAGGCTACAGTGGCGTTCCTGGCGGTTAGTGTTGAACAAGCTTTGAGTTTGCCATACGTGTAGTGCAAAACATTTGTTTTTATTCAAAATTAATAGAAATGCAGAAGCCTAACCTTATCGATTTAATATAATCCTTTTGGTAAACATGTTTTCTATATGTGTACTAAGCGGCTTGTTTCTATTTGGTGTAGTTTTAGAGATATTTCACTTTTTCTGGAGGAAGATTGCACACGACCATTGACAATGCCTTGAGTTTGCCGTACGCGTAGTGAAAAACGTCAGTTTTATTCCAAATTAATAGAAATCCAGAACCCTAACCATATCAATTTAATATAATCTTGTTGGTAAACATGTTTTCTATGTGTATTCCAATCAGTTTGTTTCTAGGTGGTGTAGTTTTAGAGATATTTCACTTTTTCTGTAGGAAGATTGCACACGACCATTGACAATGCCTTGAGTTTGCCGTACGCGTAGTGAAAAACGTCAGTTTTATTCCAAATTAATAGAAATCCAGAACCCTAACCATATCAATTTAATATAATCTTGTTGGTAAACATGTTTTCTATGTGTATTCCAATCAGTTTGTTTCTAGGTGGTGTAGTTTTAGAGATATTTCACTTTTTCTGTAGGAAGATTGCACACGACCATTGACAATGCCTTGAGTTTGCCGTACGCGTAGTGAAAAACGTCAGTTTTATTCCAAATTAATAGAAATCCAGAACCCTAACCATATCAATTTAATATAATCTTGTTGATAAACATGTTTTCTATGTGTATTCCAATCAGTTTGTTTCTAGGTGGTGTAGTTTTAGAGATATTTCACTTTTTCTGGATGAAGATTGCTCACTGCCATTGAAAATGCCTTGAGGTTTGCCCATATGCTTAAGCTGTTCAACAACCACCACTTGGAGTGCCACAGTCGGCAGATGTTACATGCTCTAGTATGGGAGTTGTCCCTCTCATCTGTTTATATACATGCTCTCTGAGATAACCTAGGATTGAATGAGAGCTTGGCACTCATCTGCTGTCATCGCTGGGCACAGGGGAAGAAGAGCAGCGCCTACACCAACACCAGATGGCCTCGGCCCACCCTGCCACAACTTGCTCATATGCTAACCACCACCCAGTCGCAGATCACCATCCATCACTCACTGCTACCATGGTCAATTCACACATCGTTATCAAATGCCAGTTGCTCTCATACCATGTCTATGTGGTGTGGGAGGTTAAAAATCCCTTGGGTTGGTAAAATTCGAGGCTCAGGATTTCTATCAACCAACTGTCTAATGGTTAAAACAAGACTATTCAGACTTACTTATCCATGATAAGCAGTATACATTTTCAAGAAAAATAAAACAAGAACCAGCACATAGCGGCCACTCTCTCACACTATAAGCAATAGTGTATTTCACTTTTCAGGCAGTTTGTCACCAGCCATCAATCGGAAAATAACTCACATTAATCGAATAGGGCCAGGACTGGTTAGATCAATGTCAACATAATATGACTGAGTGGGATCAGGTCATGGTATTGGTCGCCTGATTTCCTAGCAGGGCAGCACTATAAAATTGATATGAGTGCGTACTGTCACACGCCAGTGGCCATCCTGATATTACCTTATTTGTTGCCAGGACGCAAAACCCCAACAACTAACCAAACCACTAGGGATTAAAAGCAGAGCAATGGCCGGCGAAACGCTAATGCGCCATTATCAGATTATATTGCGACTTCCGCTTCCGTTAATTATAACTTAGAAACTTGGCATTCCAGTGGGGATACGTGTAGTGAGTTGCAGTCACGTCGCCATATTGGTGAAATGTCATATGCACAGCTAGGCGTGGGTAGGTTGATTGCATAAGGGAGTCTAGGTACAAGATTCACCCCGTACTGCTGCAGTAGGGGTGCAAACCAACCCTATGTAAAAGGTGGCGAAAATGCGGGTCAAAGAATTGAGAGCCTAATTGCACAATCTAAGAAGCAACATTTATTCTTTACATATGTATTATTAAGAGCCCGCTACCTTTGAGTTGAAAAATATAATATAATAGCTAGTTTAATCAGATTTAAAAGTGAAATCGACGGCGTTCTGCGGCCGCCATCTTGTCTTTTTGCATTCTCTCTCATTCACCAACTCTGTGTTGATATAAGTAACCATTTGACACTAGTGCCAGGCATTCTACTTGTTGTTCCATACTAACGCTATTTTCGCCCGTATTTATATAAGGCTGATCTTCACCCGTGTACTACAAGTACCGGGTGAATCTTTTATCTACAGGGAGTCTAGATAGCCTAATGGCCAGGAAGTAAGTCTGGATTCGATTCACACTCTTGGGACAGTGTTTCACATTTGCAAAAGAAAGACCCCCTATGACCCTAGTACCTAGTCAACCGGAAGTCCGGACTTAGCGCAGTTGGCTATCTCGTCTGGCGAATGAGATCTAAAAATTACCCCATGTTGAAGTTCAAGATGGATAATTCAGAGAAAGAAACCATCTATGATCATTTCGATTACACAGTACAGGCTGAGTGAGCTGTCTTGGTATTATAGGGTCTTTGTACAAACATAGACACTAATAAAGTCTGTAGTAGACGACTAAATGACTGAAACATACAATCCTCCAAGCATTGTTTATCCCATCATTACTAATAACCTACTTACTCAACCTACTTACTCAAACTACTTACTCAAACTACTTCATGTAGTCAAAAAAAAACACCGGAGGTATTAACCTTTTAAGCATAACCCTATAAGCTAACCACACTCTATCTCACAGAATAAACAAACCATTCTACTAACACTCACTCCATCTCAAAATGTTAACTCCAACAACATGATAGTTTTGCAATTCACAACATAGTGGGCATACAAACATATGAAGGAAAACTATGCACCTAACCACTCTGTAATGTAAAGGTCTAATCAATACAAATGTATGTATCAAGTGTGTAGGAATACAACATATAAATGCTATTTTTGTATGTGAATTGTCAAACTATACCATATGTAAGTCTTTGAATGTTTGATATTGTTATTTCAGCTGATTTGGGCTAGCTGCATATATTGTAAATAACTGTATTTCATCACATGGCTGGAAGACCAGTGCCACGGCGCTGACAAAAGACTTTCTTCAATGAATAAACTATATTTACAAAAATGATCTAGCCACCGTTGCCACCAACACTTTCCCTTGGCGCCACCTTCCGGGTAATTTCGGACTTTGACACACACACACCCACGCCATCTAGCGGTTTCACCTGTCACCACCACAGGATAGCTTGTTTTATTTAAAGCTGCATAGTCTGATAACATATCAAATTTTCAAAACCAAACCAATTATCTAGATTTTATTTTACATATCTAAGTTAGATACTGATGCACTGATTAAGTATTAGTTTCTGTGTAGAAGGCAATATTGAGTCAATTTAACAGAACCTGTTACTGCAGAAGTCTATGGTGTCCGAGTTTTGGCAAGCTTGCCAAAACTAATGTTCCATGTTTGCACTCACAATATCTCAAAAGTTTACATTAGAAAATAAAAGTAACTTTGAACTAGTGTAAAGTAGATACTAGTGATCGATCTAATATATTTGTCTCAGAAAAATACAGAAATTCAAAACCATCGGACTATGCACCTCTAACAACACCTCTAGAACATATTGCTATATATCATTGGGTATTGGACGTCAAATGTTTCGTCATTCTGACATGTTTCTTTGGAGGAAACCCGGTGCCACCACATAGGCTACTCTTTCCAATAAGCAGCAAGGGGTCTTTTATATGCACTTTCCCACAGATTGGACTGCCCATACCACAACCTTCGATGAACCAGTTGTGGACCACGAGTTTCCCCACCACTGGGTGTGGGCTAGACCTGCTCACTTTGTCCGCAGCATCTGAATCCGCGTGGTGGTGTGTGCAGCTGTTCTGCTGTTCTCAGCCACCCCACCCACCCATCTGTAAGTTAAAAAAATGGCTAGGGTTAAGCATCCTGGTAGCCGACACTATAAAGCCCCCATTAACGCAACAAAGATAATATACCTCTGATATGGTTCACCATTACAATTGAAACAATAAACTTAATTACAACATTAATATCTTTGTGTTCATGCCCATTGAATTATATATGAAGGACGAGTCCAGGAGTGACCTTAGATGTTGCCAGGATGTAAAGCTCCAACAACCAACCAGGAGTTCATGAGAAGATTCGATTTCCAGCATGCTGCTACCCACAATATTAGTTGTTTTGACTACCGTCGGTTTGCTGGTTGAAATCATCTATTATGTTATTGTGGACCAAATGAGATAGCCGAATGAGTTGAAATGCCTGCTTCCAGTATGGCAGCTAATGGGATTCGAACCCATAGGGTTCAACTACGGCCAAGTGAAGAAAATGATGTATCAAATCATACTGGTAGCTTACCACCTATGCTGGTGTCGCAGTTTAAATTCTCAGTGGGTTTAGAGTCTACGCTCGGGATTCTGCGCATGCGTCAAAATCGAACGCATTTCAGTGTATTCGATTCATCAACTCAGGTGACCCGAGTAATGTTTTGACGCACATATGTGACATCATCGCTCTTAGCCAACCCCAGCCAAGAAGTAGGTTAAACATGTTGCACACGGCACATGTTTTTGTCAACTCCACTCGTGGTGATCTATTTGAATTTTTAGCAACTCGGGTGAGCCGAGTCGCCCGGGTCGTGTTAATCGAGTTGTTTAGTTATTTCTCCATAATTATTTCTCCAAAATTACTTTCAGGCACAAATCTTTTATTTTAGTTAAATCTTTGGTTTGACATATATGGGCTTTTGCGCCTGAACTCTTCCTATATAGGTTGATTGTTGGAGTTTTACGTCCTGGCAACATGTAGGCTCATATCAGGACAGGTACCAACTTATGACAGGGTGCTCTCAGGGTGTATTTATAGTGCTGCCCCACTGGGAGACCAGGCCACCAGCACGATGCCGTGATATATATCCCACTCAGTCATATTATTCTGACACTGAGCCAACCAGTCCTTGCCCTATCGTAATAATGCTGAGCGCCTGGGCAGGTAGCAACATGATCAATTTTAAAGTCATTTACAACGAATCCTATAAATGAGGAGTTCAGGCATAAAACCCCATGAACACCAATCCAAGAATTGAGAAAAACTTTGGAGTCAAACCCAGAAATGGTTATTTTTGTGTACATTCATATTTATTTGTTGCTCCATAACCATTTCATCAGAAGAAAGGTCGAAGTAGTGAGAATTAAAATTACCCTCAAGTCAAAAGCTGTTATTCTAATTGAATATTTGGATAGATCGTGGGATGCTAACCCACGGGTTCGAACCCTAGTAGAGTCAAACCCATCAAGTACAAATTTATACTTGTCGCCAGAAGGACCGGTTCGCTCAGTGTCAGGATAATGTGACAGAGTGGGATATCAGCTCATGGTGCCAGCGACCTGGTATCCCAATGGGGCAGCACTATAAAGTCGCCATGAGTGCACACTGTCACAAATCGGTACCCATCCTGACATCACCTTAGATGTTGTTGGGACATAAAATCCCAACAACCAACCAATCAGTTGTACAAACTGAATAACAAAGAAAAGGAGGCAAAGGTGAGCGTGAAGCGTCTTTGTCAGAGTACAGTTCAGGGCCGGTCACATACACGTTAGTGAACATAGTTGAACGCAGTGGAAGCTAACCTAGTTGAACGTATTTGAACATAGTTGACCGTACTGGCATCCATACTTCTCCGTGATAAGAAGGTGATAAGAATGTGTGTGGGCCGTGAGTTCCGATTTAAGCTTTGGACATGTTCAAAAGAGAGGTACGTTTGAGGCAGATGTAGCCTCTGTGAAGATAACATACTCTAGTATACTCTAGCATACTCTAGTGTACTTCTTTATGTACTCTAGCATATTCTAGCATACTCTAGCATACCCTAGCCTACTTTGACCCACACAAAACCTTGGCCGTTCTGCCATGGTCACATAGCCGTTAGTGGATGAAGTTAAACGGAGTTGAACGAACATAGTGGAGGGTAACATAGTTGAACATAGTTGAATGTAGTTCAACGTAGTTGTAGTTGGACGTACCGGGATCCATACTGTAACATATTTATCCGTACTATTAGGTGGGTGATCAACCAAAACCTGTCATACCTTAATGTAGTTTAAAGTAGTGATAGCACGTTTCACCCACGCTAATCTATCCTTCGTTCAACTACGTTCAACTATGTTCACTAGCATGTATGTGCCCAGGGCTTTAGCATCCCATACAGGGTCCGTCAAAAGAATGCAGCACCAAGATCCAAGTTTTATCGATATGATGTGAATCTAGATGATTGGTTTGGTTTCGGAAAGTTTGTTTTATTTAACAATGCCTCTGGACCAAATTGATTCTTATCATCGGCTATTGGACGTCAAACATATGGTAATTCTGACATATCTCTTTGGAGGAAACCCACTGCCGCCACATAGGCTACTATTTCCGATTAGCAGCAAGGAGTCTTTTATATGCATTTTCCCACAGCCTTTGATGAACCAGTTGTGGACCACTGGTTGGAATGGAAAATAGCCCAAACTGCAAATGTGCTCACTGAGCAGGATCGATTGGATGACCGACACCTTCACAGGTGGACACTCTACAGCCTGAGCTACGTCGCGCTCGCCATTGATGCTTTTATCTGAATGTGCACCTTTAAGTGACTTCATGCTGTGTAAAACTTAAAGCATCATCAAAGGCCAGTTGCTCTCATACCATGTCTATGTGGTGTGGGAGGTTAAAAACCCCTTGGGTCGGTAAAATTGTAGTTTCAGGCTTTCTAACGGTCTAATGGTAAAAACAAGTCTATTCAGACTTATCCATGATAGGCACTATAAATCTTCAAGAACAATTAAAAAATAAATAAAATGCTTGGCACCAACCAGCCTGAACGAGGCGATCTTAATTTACGGCTGTCATTGGTGACGGACGACTGATGATGGAACTGGACGCTGATGGAGATGGCCACGTTATTGACTTCCGGTTGAAAGGAAGTGGGGGGGGGGAGGGCTCTAGTTAGCGGAGAGAGTACAGCTTCAGAAAACTTCCAACAAGCCTTGGCTGACAACTCACACCCCCCCAGTGACCTCTTATTCACAAGCCCTTTAGCGGTTCTTTGTGTGTACAATGGTCTAGTTGTTCCAAGAGATGATTGTTAGTGATCTATATATATATATATATATAAGCTGTATGGGCAATTATGTGTTGTATAAGGATTATGCGAGTATAAAGGCGCGGAAGGGAATGTTCCCTATATTATCACCCATATGTTTTGTTTGTTTGTTGTTGCTTTACGTCCTAGCAACATATAAGGTCATATCAGGACGGGGTGTGTACTACTTGATGGGTTACCCCTTTTCACAGTTGGGACAGGTGGCGCCCCCACCCCCAACTCTACCAGTGGTATGACATCAAGAGAGATTAATAGAGGATTCAGAAAAGTGATCATTATATACGAGCACAGAACATGAAAACGGCTACATAATAATAATATGTGTATAATGACGTATACATTATGTATATATATATATATATTATGGAATTGACGTTGTTGTCCTCATATACTTAATTGCTTGTTGGGGTTTTAGCTCCTGGCAAGTGTCAGGTCATATTGGGGCCGGTATCGACTTGTGACAGTGGACACTCATAGCAACTTTATAGTGCTGCCCCGACAGGAGTCATCCCACTGCCACAATGACCGGATTTTCCACTGAGTCACATTATCCTGATACTGAGCTTACCAGGCCTTGTGCTATTCTGTTAATACCAGGTGATAGGTTAAGTAAGCAACAAACATACATTTCTAAGTCCTTGGTATGACTCGACCGAAATTCAAAGTCTTGAACTTCCTCACGGGATGACTCCGATCTTACAGATTTGGCCACCGCATCCAGAATATCTAAGTTGTATATATATATGGAATCAATTCTAGGTAAATATGTTGGTTTGGATTATTTTCTATTTACCCTGGACTATGCAGTTTTAAGTTACTTCAAGCACGTGGACCTGCATTCCTGTCACCATGCTTTTATATCAACTGATGATCCACATACTAATAATATCTGTCAACTTTTCATCTTTACACGTTGCTGGAAGTTGAAGAAAATCTAATTACCTTCTTATCCCTCCCCCAATCAAAAATAATATCAGTCTCATTATCACGTCTCTGGATGAAAACCTATTTATAACAAGCTTGCTCAGATGTTCTGGATTTTACTGAGTTAAACAAAAACTAATACGCATTTGATCACCGAGATTTCGGCAAAGTAGTTAATGCCATAAATGCCACCTCTCCTTAATGTTCAACAGTGTTTCTCACTAGGATAATTCGATTTTGACATCACTTTCTCACAGTCAAGAGCAGGAGAAATGACATGGATCTATAACTATACGTGGTTACTGGAGAATATATATATATTTTTTTGCATTTGTTGAGTAAATAGCGGAAATTTCAATCACGGACAATTGGTCTTCCTCATTCAACTGCTCCTTGCCCTATCCTAGTAATGTTGAATGCCAGGCTAGGTAGCGACAAGTATCAAATGTTAAGTCATTGGTTTGACGTGACCAGGGTTCGAACCTGTGGTCTGAATAAGCCATATGTATACTTATGGATTGATTTGAACATATGCAGATTAAAAGCTCAGAAGACAGTACATGGCATGTCAACGGAAACGTTTAATCGCCAATGAATGTCAGTCATGTATTCTCATTTTTGCGACACCAAGAGCACTTTGCGACATCTCAAGTCACAGCTTCACATTTACTGAAACCTATTTGCGTGGATTTTCTCTTGAAATGCGCCATAACGAGGCTCACCGTAAGTGATTTATGGTGGACGCTGCGGAGGTCATCTATGACGTCAGGCGATGCGCCTCTAGCTTAGTCCCCCGCCACGAACAAGCAGTCCTTTTAGCCCCAGTCACACATACCCGGATCAGGGGCTGGACGAGCCCCGAACCGCCATCCGGGGTGGTCTGGGGCGATCCGGGGTGATCCGTGGCTCGTCTGGGCTGATCCGTGCCTCATCCGGTGCCATCCGGGCTCAGCCCCGGATGTTTTAAAATGTTTAAAACATCCGGGGTGGTCCGGGGGATTTTGCGATCCGGGCTCAATCCGGCCTGATCCAGCCTGATCCGGGGGTGGTCTGGGGGTGGTCCGGGTATTTTGGGGGTGGTCCGGGGTGGACTGGGCCTGTCTGGGGGTGGTCCGGGGTCATTTTGAGCCACGGTTTGACCTGGACCATCCCTGGACTATCCAGGACTACCCCCGGCCTAGCCACGGACCACTCCCGGACTGCCCCCGTAAGAACGGGGGTGATCCGGGATAGTCTGGGGGTGATCCTGGATAGTCCGGGGGTAGTGCGGGGCAGTCCGGGGGTGGTCCGGCCTCGTCCGGGGCCGGTCCGGCCCAGTCCGGGGGCAGTCCGGGGGTGGTACGGGGTGCTCCGGGGCTCATCCCGGGCTCATCCAGGAAAGTGTGACTGCGAGGCAAAAATCGATGAAAACAGTGATTTTATCCGTGGTGGTCCGGGACAGTCCGGGCCGTTGGTCCGTGGGTGGTCCGGCTCAAAGTCCGGGGCTCGTCCGGCTATATGTGACTGGGGCTTTAGGCTTGGCACAAACCATTACTGCATCGGGCCATTTGGAAGAGCTGTAGGGAGGGACCAGTGTACTTGTTCCTTCGTGCGACGTGCGCTACTCTGCGGCGTTCCATCGTCAAGAACTAATGCCCATACTGGCATCTATTTTTGGATCAATATTTACATTCCCTAAATATATATAATTAAAATAAAACCTTCAAAGTGAGATGCCGGTACATAGTTATTGCACAATATAACCGTAAATCGGGCATATGGGCTTATAAGCCTTGACTGCACCGCCGCAGAGTAGCTCACGCGCGGAGGAACGGCTTCACTTGTCCCGATGACATAAGGCTTCATGCCAAGCCTAAAGCTAAGATTCCTTAGACGCGGTATGCGGTATGCGAATGCGGCAACAAATCAAAACGCCTTGAAGTCAATGGGCTACATCCCTTACACGCGTTATGCGAATGTGGCAACTCGATCGGTCACTGTAGCGATCAGTGCAGCATGTGGCATGCGGCATGCAGCATGCGGCATGCGGCACACGGTATGCGAATAGAAACATCAGTCGCACTTGTCCATTAGTTTTAGACTAGGAGAGGCGACTGATCATTACAGAACGGTCACACACAGGGGTGCTGAGTGGAAACATCTGGTAGTGGTGGTGGTGGGGAGACGCTTGTCGCTTACCCCGTAGAAGGAATCCTCCCATTCGC
Source organism: Branchipolynoe longqiensis (assembly GCA_030323885.1). Classification (NCBI taxonomy): domain Eukaryota; kingdom Metazoa; phylum Annelida; class Polychaeta; order Phyllodocida; family Polynoidae; genus Branchipolynoe; species Branchipolynoe longqiensis. Next base: position 79,912,345 of record CM059190.1, on the reverse strand, counting down.
ATACCGCATGCCGCATGCCACATACGGCATACCACGTGTAAGGAATCTTAGCTTTAGGACTGCTTCGTTTGTGGCGGGGGACCAAGCTAAACGCACGTGTATCACGCCTACGGACATAGAATGAAAGCGGCTCCATGTGGCACTTTTGATTGTCGTCTGTTCTGATTCATGTGCTTTGCTATTTTGAGTAATGTCGTCTGGTACTTATGAACTGTTGTTGACCTACTTTACTGAATAACCCGTCTGGCTACTAGATATGCATGTTCTGGATGTTAGAAAGTCGTCTGCTTTTAATGTCGGTGCAACCGGAAATAAATCAGGTCAAATGGCAGGTAAAAGCACATCAAGTTTTCCTACTCCAATAGACTACATCACGGTTCCGACTGCGCATGCGCTGAAAATGGCGTTGGGAGCAAAGCAAAGGTGTACGCCCATTGAGTTTGCCGATATGCGTAGGGCAAAACTGGCATTTTATTCAAAATAAATAGAAATACATTACAATTTGGCATAAACATGGATGGAAGGATGCAATAAATAATATAATGAATATATTCAGGACACAACTCTCCATAATTAAGCATTTTGAGCTAAGAAACATACAATTTCAGTCACTTTGCAGGCTGATGTTTACATCACCATTGATTAGCCAGAAGCTTGTTTGTTTGTTCTTTGTTTGTTGTTTTACGTCCTAGCAACATCTAAGGTCATATCAGGACGTAATGTGAATTATTGTCGATATAGCCTCGAAACGATGACCATGACTAACCCACGATTCTGCACCAAATAGGTGATATTGAAATATGATTTTGATATTGCACCAGGACATTGCTAAAGGTCCTAGTTAATGATTTTGAAGACAATTATTGACATTGAATTATTGTCGATATAACCTCGAAACGATGACCATGACTAACCCACGATTCTGCACCAAATAGGTGATATTGAAATATGATTTTGATATTGCACCAGAACATTGCTATTAGCCAGAAGTAATTCTTGTTCTAAATATTAAAATGTCAAATGTGTCAACAAAAACTTGTTTCAAAGAAATATATAACCGATATCTGATTAACCCTACTCATTTTCTATTTCTACATATATCATTAACCATAGAATATAAATAAAAACATGAATAAAATAAATAAAACTGACTCTGGCTATGGCTCTAACACTAGTCTGAGTGCCTAGATTTATCTAAATCTAAATGCACATGGCATAAGATGTGCTGATTATATTGATGTAAATGCAATGCTGGATAAAAGATTAATATCTTAATTTATTATACATATTTTTTTAGTTGGTATTCTATGTTTCAAACAAGAGCTGAGATGAGCTGAAACTAGCACATTTCATAGCTGCACCCAGTGTATTAGCATGTGCCATGCGCTTCTCGCAGCTTTGTTTTGCTCTGATGCATCCCACAATGCACCACGCCGCTGGAACCGTGATGTAGTCTATTTCCTTACATTTTCCTGTTAAATCGAAAATGGTAAACCACCGTCATGACCATCAAGACTTTCAGTTTCAGTAACCAACTTTCAAAACAGCAGGATAGCATTATTGTTCTCTCCGCAAAATAGAATAATTTGCCTTTTCTAAAATAAGAGTTAATCAATTTTGAGCTACATTAATTGTGCATATATATATATATACACCTGATCGAGATTTAGAATAGAGGATAATTCTGAACCCAATAAATAAGTTTCAGAATTCTACTGAATATTGGTTAGAAAATAAATAGCATTTCAACATAGCTGATAACATTGCATAGCCCGATGATTTTGAGTCTAGATCATTCATAGATAAGCACATTAGGTTGATTTTTAGGGATTTTACGTCCTGGGAACATCTAAGGTCATATCTGGACGGAAACCGACCTGTGACTGCACACTCATGGTGATTTTATAGTGCAGTCCCACTGGAAAACCATGCCGCTGGCACATTAAACCAATATCCCAGTCTGTCACATTATCCTGACAGTGAGCTAACCAGTCCTTGTCCTACCCTAGTAATACCGAGCACCAGGCTAGGTAGCAAAAAGTACCAAGTCTGTAAATCTTTGGTTTGCCGCGACTGGGATTCAAAATCCCAGCCTTCAACATGGGAAGCCTGTGCCTCTACCAATTCGATCACCGCGTTAAGTCAATCCGTTTGATCATCATAAACTATTTTATTTCAGTCTGAGTTTACCTTTATTTCAAAGATATTACTTTTTTTAATTTTTTTTTAATTTTTATTGAGGCTGTATTTATACTGTCCATAGCATATAAGCCCGGGTACCCAGGCTTGTTTTCAATGCTGGCCAGTTGTAGTGTTGGTGTTATCATACCACACAGTGGCTGCTGATAAGGTATTTGTTTGCCTGCATTTCAGTAGCAGATAGATAATTGGTTAGCATGGTTAATAGCCTATGTTAGTTTTTTTGGATTTTCTTGGTATATATGTATTTATTTTTTCTACTCTTATTACTAGACTAGCCTACTCCTATTTACATATCATAGGCTTGTACGTAGCTGTGTTGTGTGTTATCTGGCTACTTTTGGCATGGTTACCTTCCATTGGGCGTCCCGCTGGTGGGCCGTGACATATCACATGCCCCTTTGGAGTGCAGCTTAGTGGGGGTTTCCTAGCCTTATTTTGCACAGATATTTTTTGTAAGTTTTTAGGTCAGGAATTTGTCGTTCCTTAAAGGGACCAGCTATAGCTCGCTGGGACACTGCGCGTACTCCGACAAATGCTCTCCAAGCACAATCTTGTTTAGTTTTTATGTTTAAATGAACCAAGTATGTGTGGGGAGAGTATGGGACCAGGGCACTGCTAGTCTGAACTGCAATGGCAGTTTGTTGTCTTCAAAATGGCCGCCCCCATAGGCGGCGGCCATTTGCAATGCAAAAGCTGCGCTGTGATTGGCTGAAATTGTGCCGGCAACAGGCTCACACAGTAACAAGATTTGCTGGTTCCCAGTATGGGCTCAGCTTGTGCCCGGTGTCGTATTCCGCGAGCACTGCTATTTGTTTTGTTTACACTCGGCCATTCGACACTGATCGAGCTGCTACGTTAATATCGCTTGGAATTTAAGGTTAATTTAATTAAATTTCATTATTTGAGTATGTAATTCTGTTAAATATGATCGCATTCAATAGATTTCCCTAACGTAACACTGCACGTGATCGCGAGGTAAACAAAACAGGGCCGAGTGACCCGAGTGAAATCGATTACACCGAATATCAAATCGCGCGCGCATCCCAATTCGTTTGTTCCACGCGGGATCTGGCGACTTTAACCGTTTGGGCATTCCATACCTTGGCAGCCATTTCCAGCGTGCTTCTCTCATGAGCTTTTATTTGGCTTCTGGTCTGCTTTAGTAGTGGTGCATTATTTGCTCTAGTAGCCCTTTGTGGTTTTGTTAGAAGTTTAATGTTTTGACTATAGCTATATGCTAATGTTTTCAAATGAATTATTCTCCTATTTTCTAGTAGTTTCACTTTGGTTCTTTTGTGTATGTCATAGGTTGGGTGCAGCTTGTCTACTCTTAGACAGATTTTTAGGGCTCTGTTCTGCAGTGTTTGCAGTTTTTTTAGTAGTTCTTTTCTCGCACCCATGTAGTTTACATCTCCATAGTCAAAATAGGGGAGCACCATGCCCTTGAAGATTTTTATTGACATTTCTTGTGTCATGTAGTCTCTTAGCTTTGCAAATAGCCACAGTTTGTGGTTTACTTTTTGTATAATTTTATTTATACATAGGTTGTAGTTTAGTTGGCTGTCCAACTCAAGGCCTAGGTATTTGTAATGGTCTACATTTTCTAGTGTTTGGTTTCCTAACTTACAGTGTAATTTTCTTTCTGGCATTTGTTTATGCGAGAAGAGTACTGTTTTTGATTTGCTTGTGTTGATGGTTATTTTGTTGGACTCACACCACTCATCTAGTTTTAGTAGGAGTTTATTTAGTTTAGTTATTACCTCCTCTTCTGTGGTGCCATTTGCATATATGACTGTGTCATCTGCATATAGTTGGAGGCATTCAGTTTGCAACCATTTTTCAAGATCGTTTATATAGATTATAAAGAGTAGTGGCCCTAACACTGACCCTTGGGGTACACCACATGTGACAGGTTGGTTGTCTGATAGTGTATTGTTTATTTTTGTTTTCTGTTGCCTGTTGTTCAGGTAGCATCTTATCCAATCCATAGTGTTGGATTTTATGCCCATGGTTTTTAGTTTTTCCAGTAGTATTTTGTGGTCTACTGTGTCAAATGCTTTGCTGAAGTCAATGAAGGCGGCTCCAACTAATTGTTTTTGGTTCATTGATGCCATTATGTCATTTGTTAGGTTAGCTATTGTTTTTGATGTGGAGTGCAGTTTCCTGAAGCCCCCTTGTCTTTCGTTTAGTATATCATTTTTTTCCAGGTGTTCATTGATGTGTCTATGTAACACTTTTTCAATGAGCTTGCCTGGGGTTTGAAGAATTGATATTGGCCTATAGTTTCCCATGTTTTGTTTGTCTCCACCTTTGTGAATGGGGGTTATTATCTATTTGAAAGGAAAACATGGACATATAATTTCAGCATGCGGATAACAAAACAGGAAACACCTAGGCCTTGGTAACAGTTGGTTGGTTGTTGGAGTTTTACGTCCTGGCAACATCCAAGGTAATAACAGGACGGGTACCGAATTCCGACAGTGCACACTCATGCCAACTCTGTTGTGCTGCCCCATTGGGAAATCCGGCGGCTGGCACCATGACCTGGTATCCCACTCAGTCACATTATCCTGAAACTGGGCTAACCAGTCCTTGCTCTATCCTATTAATGTCCAGTGCCAGGCTATGAAGCAACAAGTATTAATTCTATAAGTCATTGCTTTGACTCTACCGGCAACCAAACTCCCGATCTCCCGCACGCGAGGCTTGCGCTTTACCGATTCGGCCACCCTTTTAACAGTGCTGACAGGTTAATTACCAAGCACAAGGTTAGGTAGTGACAAATATCAATTTTGAAGGTCATCAGTTTGATTTGGCCGGGGTTCGAACCCACGTCCTCCAGCGTACGAACCCAGCCAGCACACTTATTGAGTCAACCATCTTATTAGGTAATGACCGCACCAATATTCAAATTGGATATGTAAAGTTTGTTTTATTTAGCGAAGCCTCTAGCGCACATTGATTTTTATCATCGGCTATTGGATGTCAAAGACTGCATATGGACGATCAAATTTATATATATGTGTTTTGGATTAGAAAAGTCTCTGCCTTTATTAAACCTATGCCGCTTTAAGTAGTGGACAAAACACCATCTGGTCTGCCATTTCTAATCTTTCATGTCGCATCGTGCCTTTTATTTTAGATTGCCTGTATTTTCCTTGTTTGGGGGGATTGTATTTTGAGTTTGGTGATCAGCAGGTGTGGCTTTGTTCTGAAACCGCATTCCTTTTCCAGAGTTACAGTGGTGCATTTTTACTCGATTTGGATAAAACCTTTTATAGTTTGTTGAATTCAAAACATTTGTCTAATCTCAAGCATTTACCTTCACTTGATCATACAGATCGAGGTTAGATATCGGTGCACTCATTACACCTGCATCTGTCACAGCTGAAGGCTATTATGTTCGGTATTCCGGTGTGTACATCAACATTAATTTATATATTTTCATTTAAGATATTTCCAAAAGTAACCCTCTAAACCAACGGTTACTTCAAACTAATGAACTTCATACATGCATCTGCATATCCAACGTAGAAAGGGTTTGGAATCCATAAACTATTGCTATATACAATATATATAATGTACAATATATATAATATCTATAATATATATGCTGTATAAGACATTATTCGAGTATAATAAGCCAGAAGATTCATCTACTCCCTAGCCACTAAGTCATCGGCTGGTCACCTACTCATTAGGTCATCTACTAGTTCCTCGTGACCTGAGCACATGGCACCACCTGCTCGCTCATGCCTCAGCGGCCTTGTTTTCACTCGCTGTATATAATATGTATAATATATATATATAATATAAACATATGTAGAGTTCAGGCGAAAAACCATGTAAGGTCCAATACAAAAATGTAGTTTAAATGACAGATTCTTTCCTGAAAATAATTTTTATTCTCACTAATTTCACTTTTCATATAATCATATAGTTATGGAGAAATGAAAAAAAAAAAGGGAAAATCAAAAAATCATGAAATTACTTTTTGTAGGTTTGATTCCGATGTTTATCTCTATTTTCGGATTGGCGTTTATGTGGTTTTGCGCCTGAACTCTTCATATATATAATATAAACATATATAATATAAACATATATATAATACATATATATATAGTCTGTCGGTCAGTATTAATCGCATAGCACAAGGACTGCTTAGCACATCAGGATAATGAGACTGTGTGGGATATCAGGTCATGGTGCCATCAGTCTGCTCTCCCAGTAGGACATCACTATCAAGTTGCCATGCGTGCATACTTTACCAAGTCGGTGCCCATCCTGATATGACCTTAGATATGACCTTAGATATTGCTAGTTTGTAAAACAACAAAAAACAACATTTCAATATATGCCTCACAGTCACCGTGCCGGTGTTGCGGTTTCCCAGGGACACCAGTTTGCGAGGGACACATTGCTTCTGCACATGCATCAAAATCGAACAGCATCGTCACTAACCTTATAAATTTAATATAATGTTTTTGATAAAGATGTTTTCTATATGTGTACCAAACGATTTGTTTCTAGATGGTGTAATTTGAGAGATATTTGACTTCTACTGTATTATCTGTATGAACATTGCTCATGACCATTGACAATACCTTGAGTTTGATGGTACGCGCAGTGCAAAACGTTAGTTTTATTCAAAATTAATAGAATTCAAGAACCTTAACTTTATAAATTTAATATAGTCTTTATGGTAAAGATGTTTTCTATATGTGTACCAAGCTATTTGTTTCTAGATGGTGTAATTTGGGAGATATTTGACTTCTTATGTATGAAGATTTGCTCACAGCCGTTAACAATGCATTTGAATGGAAGTGTCCCTGGCAAACTGGTGTCCCTCGGAATCCGCATCACCGGATCTATGGATATTAGTATTATTTACTTACACCGACAAGTGGCATCGCCATGGTAGAAGTGGGACCTAGGCACTAAATCTATAGTATTACAAGGTCATGCATAAGTCAGACGACAGTCGAGAAACTGCAGCTGAAATGTCCATGGTTATATTCACATAACTTCCAGGTAGATCATATATATATATGCTCTACAAGGGACTGTGTGCATATATATAAATATTATATGTATATTATATATATTATATATATTATATATATTATATATATTATATATATTATATATATTATATATATTATATATATATATATATACATATGTATCAGGGGTCTGGTTTCCATATACGCAAGGACACAGCTGTACACCACCTGGTTTGACAAATATTAACTATTAAGATATATATAATATTACACCTTGATACCTTGATACCAGATGTACGAAATGTTGAAGGCATAATTTGCCTGTTGGATATTTCGGTCTCTATTCTGCAATACTTGAAAGTTTAGTCACAGAGTTTTGTACTGCTCATTTTCCCTAAATCAATCTATTCTAGCTTTAAAGCAGTTCAGAGTAGGACTTTTATTTTTTTTGGTAAACGATTTATTCATCTGAATATGACATTTGTCAGTGCCGGAGCACCGGTCTTCCGGCCATCTTACTATTGGAATTGACATTCTAAATAATCTAAGTTTGGTCAGTGCTGTATTACTATTAGTCACAGCACCAATCCTGTAGAATTAAGGGAGTGGCTCCTGCTGTATGATGTACATCACCAGTCACTGCGGTTCATGTAAAAATGGGGAGCAGCACCGAGTAGAAGATGTATACTCGGGGCAACTCAAACAATCATTGTGGGTTACAATTTTTCTCTTATAAAACAAGCTAAGTTTGTAGTTGACAAGACATTTTGTCTGTCTTATATAACGTTCAATGTGTTTAAACAGATGTAGAGTTGTGTAGGATGTTCGGTGTGTTGATGGTTTGTTCATGATGGTTAAGGGTGGTGTTGGGCAGGGGGGGGGGCCCATTGGGGTGGGTGGTAGGGGGGGAAAACCCACAGGAGAGCAAGCAGCTTTGCTAGTAATTGAGATGACAGATGAAGTGACTCCGAAGTTCCAGGTTGCATATGTTTTTATATTCTCTAAAAGGAAGTATAGTATATGTCTCTATATATTTATATATATATATATATATATATATATAGTATAGTTATACGAGTCTTACCTTGGTACAGATGATGGATAACTGTTGTTTTACCGAGGTATAAGCCTCGGATAGATGTGGGCTAGGGAGAGGTAAGCACGTCCGGTACCAGCAATCTTAACCTACTTATTGAGGATAAAAATGACTTTCAAACAATGGATACTATTACTTTACCGAAAAGGTACACCAACGGAATAGATGTGGCAGGGTGTGGCGGGAGGGCCCTAGCCCACATCTATCCGAGGCTTATACCTCGGTAAAACAACAGTTATCCATCATCTGTACCAAGGTAAGACTCGTATAACTATACTATTTTACCTCGGTAAACAGCCTCAGGCTAGCCTCAGGCTAGGGAGACCTTTACATAATTCATTTTTATCCTTAATATCATTCTTTCTTATTATTATAACATTCTAAATTTTTGTTCTCACCTATTCTTGTTAGTTGGCGAGAAGACGCTTTGCAACGCCGGTAGGCTTTTCTAGTCGTTTATTATAATGTTTTGCAAACGACTTAGCCGTCTTCCAGCCTGCATGCGCTAGTATTCTTTTCACAGAAATACCAAGCACCCGTGCCTTGGAGACCATGGCTCCTCTAGTTGAGTGGGAAGAGTATTTACTCGTATCCACTCCAGCCAATTTCAACACCGTAATTGTCCATCTGGCAAGTGTGTCTCGTGAAATCGCCTTATGTGGCTTTATAAAGCTCACTAATAGTTGTTGTGATGCACGTAAATCCTTTGTCTTGTATATATAAGCCCGTATGGCCGACACAACACATAATTTCCGATCATTCGGAAAACAATCTAAGTGAACCGTTGATAAAGGGTCACCTAACGTGTTCGATTTAAGCAATTTTTCTAAATCAAACGTAGCTTGTTGCTTGTCTATTTCTAATCCAGTTAAGGATAAAGCAACAATCGTCTGTCCTCTGTGTCCGGTTACTAACAATAACAGGACCGCGACCTTAAAACCTAACTGTTTTATATCTAACCACGAGTTGTGAGGCCAAGCCTGAAACAACTTAAATACTATAGAAACATCCCAAAACCGACTATACTTTGGTTTTGGAGGATTCCTTTGATAAATTGAACGAAGTAAATAACAAATAACATGATGTTTTCCAACTGTTTCGCCATCAATTCTAGGTAATATAATTGATAACGCACACCTCGCCGCATTAATCGATCCAAAGGAAAGTCCTTCATCCTCTAGAGAACGAAGAAACCGAGCTACTTGTGAAATCTTTGGATTTGTTGGCTTAACTTTCATTAACAAACAATGTACACCCCATTTCTTTAAATAGGTTGTATACATTTTGACAGTTCCTGGCCTCCAGGCATCCGATACTATCCTATCCTCAGTAATTCTGTCCAATCCAAATTGCTGTAGCTGCTTCCTTAGAAAAGGAATGCCAATAGGGGCGTCGTTGACACGTCGCCGTGAACCACTAGCGGTCCGTGGTGCGTCAGATTCCCGAGTTTTCTTGGGAATCGTATACGATCTTTTGCCAGTTGTGAAACTGCTGGCAGCCAAGGTTGCGTGTCCCAATCGGGCACCACCAGTATCGCATGTGTCCCTTCCAAGCCGATTTTTCTCACTACTCGGCTGATAATGCTAAATGGTGGGAAAATATAAAAATAATTATTTTCCCAGGTAATAGCAAACGCATCTACTTTCCAAGCATCCGGTTCAGGATGCCAAGAAACATAACAGGGTAACTTGTTATTATTTCGTGATGCAAATAAGTCAACTTCAGGTGTACCCCATTTTTCACAAACGAAGTTAAACAAATGTGTAGAGAGAGACCACTCTAAATGGTCATGGAAATTTCTACTTTTATAATCTGCAAGTGTATTTTGTGACCCTGGAATATGCGCTACAGTCAGCCAGACTTGTTGAGCCTGTGCCCAGTTCCAAATCAGTTTAGATAACTGATTGCAAGACTTTGATTTGGTTCCACCCATGTTACGAATATATGCCATGGCAGTAGTATTATCAGTTAGTATTCTAACCTGTGATTTATTTATCTTTACTAAACTACGTAAGCCCAGATAAATAGCACGCAATTCTAGTGCATTAATATAGTCTGATTTTTCATCATCAAGCCATCTACCTCCTGTTGTGACCCCATCTCGATGAGCTCCCCAACCTTCTAACGAAGCATCAGTAGTAATTACTGTATTAGGTTCCGCCATGCGGATTGGATTTGGTGAACTTGCTATATGTTGCATCCACCATCCAATATCCTGTAACCCTTCTTGCGAAATAAACATCTTTCGCTCAAAATTGCCTTTAGTTCGTGTTAACGCTAAATTTTTATCTATTTCTAGCGACTTAATATGGGCCTTCCCATATAACACAGCAGGTGCATATGAGGTCATTATGCCAATAAGAACAGCAACCTGTCTAATTTTTGGCTTTGATAACTTAATAAGCTGAGTCGCTGTAGTCATAAACTTAATTAGTTTTTGTTCTGTTATCGACACTGTAAGGGACTGTGTATCCAGAATAAACCCTAAACATTTGAGTTGTTTTGTTGGTTTAAACACTGACTTTTGTTGATGTACATAAAACCCCAATTTAGTGAGTAATGCACATAAATCCAAAACTGCATTCACACAACCAATTTGTGTTGATGCTATAATAAAAGAATCATCTATGTATGGAAACATTATGTGACCCTTCCTCGCCATTACCGAGAAAACAGGTTTAAGCAATTTAGTAAATAAACGTGGCGCACAAGCTAAGCCATTCGGCATGCAGGTAAACTCATAGAGTTGGTTATCCCAAATAAATCGAAGAAATTTTCGGTATTGTTCCATTATGGGAAGCGTATAATATGCATCCTGTAAATCAACACTAGCCATCCACGCATCTGGTGTAATCAGATCTCGTGCCGTATCTAGAGAGAACATTTTAAAATGTCGATATTCCACCCTTTTATTAAGGATTGTTAAATCCAGGATCATTCGAACATCACCATTAGGCTTCGGTCTCGAGAAAATGTTTGAAATAAACTGTCCTGAACAGTGTGTCACTTTTTGTATAATTCCTTTCTCAAAGAATTTATGTACCTGTTTAGTTAGTGCGTCTCGTTCAACTGGTTGAATGTTAAATGGAAAAGGTATTATACTTTGTACAGGAATTTGTGTAAAGGGAATTTGAACACCCCTAACTATTTCTATTATTTCTTGGTCACTAGTAATTTTGTGCCACTCAGAAATATGATTCCTAATATTACCAGCCACAAAGTTGCTTACAGTTTGTGTGTTTTTAGAGGCT